>CANUEX010016889.1:0-59557 GCA_948099535.1 Jatropha multifida
GAATTTCTTGAGGGGAAATGATCGGGTAGAGGAAAGGAATCGACTGGCAACTACCTCAAGGCCTGAAACCGCCGGAGACGGCTTGAATCATCAAAATTCTCCGTTGCATTGCCAAGGGAAAAGGAAGCTCTTCCGCGCCACTGCAGGTTCCGTCGACGCGAGAGGAGGCTTGTAGCAGGTCCAGGGTCGAAAAAGGGACCTTCGCTGCCTCTCTTCCATCAAGCGGTGGCCGGGAGCTCGCCTGGAAGGAGAGATGCAACCTGCAATCGAAGGAGGGAGAAGAGATCGGGGAGAGAGAGTGTTGCGTGAGAGAAAGAGGAAGAGATTTTTGTGTGATTTGGTTCAATTTCAATTTTTAATTAAATGGTTCCTGTTTGATTTGAACCCATTCGGTCCAACTCAACAATTCAATCTGATTTTTCATTAATTTAAGAAATTTTCAATTGAGTTTGACTACTTGATTTTAGTTTTCAGATTCGATTTGTAACATAAAATACTATTTTTCATTAATTCTTATCGGTAAAAATTTATAATTAAATTTTAAATGAATATTTTTTAAAAATAAGTTAAAAGGGTCATTCCAATTTCCTGACATAGACTAAAGTGCAATAAAAGGTTTAAAACAAATGGTTCAAATGGATAACTTTGAAAATAAACCATAATATAATTTTTAAATTATTTCAAATGTGAGCAAGTATTTATTTCCCCCTCATTTTTTTTTTAACAAAAAGAAACTTTCAGTTTGATTATTAGGCTATTTATTGATTTAGTAATTAAAAACAATCGTAGTTAAAAATTATTATTAGTTTATATTATGGATAAATTACTAAGGCTAACAAGGTAATTATTGTTATAATCTTTTAAATTCATAGCTGAAATCGTTAATTAGTGATATAATTTTATTGTGGCTAATGAATTAATTATTGCAATGAATAATATAAGACTATAGCTAATATTTTTAATTAGCTATAATACTTTATTATGGCTAGTAGATTAATCATTGCTATAATTATATAGGGGTGAGCAGTTGTCACGACCCGTTTCTATGGGCCGGACCGGCACTAGGGCCTGGAAAAGCTTAAGGCCACCAAGATCCGTAGTAAGCCTAATCTTTGATTTTAATACCATAATTATGTGAAAATATTCTACAAGTTGGCCCATTATATTTTTAATGATTCAAACTATTAAAAGACCTTATTTCATTCAACTCAACCGTTCCCATAAAATTTTACATACACTTAACATTATTATTACAATCATAAAATTTTATCATCACTGCGGATTTTCTACTAATGTACAATTATAAAGAATCCTAAATGATTCTATCTTACACATTTAAACATTCCTTTAAATAACCTTGAAAGGAAAAAAAAACTAAAACTCCAAATTTTTACAAATAATTCACAATCTCCTAAAACAAAATAAATGATAAAGGGGGAAATGAGTGAGTATAAAATTCAGTGAATAATAATATTACCAAACCCATACATTCACACAAATGATACTTAAGGCATTCTAAATGAACATTCTCCATTCACAATGTCAATCATATCATCAACAAACAACTGCAACCATATGTACATCAAGTGGTTGTCAGTCAATGAAATCACCTTAACAGGATCATGCTCTCCCCAAGCATGATTTAATATCCATCACATCATATCATATAATCCCATGGTCTTATGACTTGTGCACCCAGGAAGCCCACTCCCATTCGGGCAAAACCATAATCAGATAAAAATATTTTTTGCAAAACAATTTTCTTTGTAAAAATATTTTTCCATGACACGTGTCATCATCCAGAGTGCACAAGGGGGGGTGCCACTCCACCGCTTACAGCCCACTGACGGCATTCTCACCATGCCCGTGCTCTCAACCAAGGTGATTCACATCATTCCAACTCTCACACAGCAATCACATATCATCATGTACAAACCAATTATTCACAGCATTTATCATTGCACAAATATTCATCCATATACTATGTATATAAGAATTTAGAAATAATAGGCACAAGGTATAAAATAAATTATGCAGTAATAAATTTGGTAAAGCATTATATATGACTCACCTGCAAGCAAGAATTTGATTTTCTCTGATTAACAAAGCTTTCACATCAATTTCTTAAATTTCCTCAACCTAATATCAAATTAACATTTCATATTCAGTCCTTTATTAATAACTAGTTCTTTATATTTTTAAGCAGTTTAATTAATTTAAATCCTTTATGATTTGTTTGTTATTTTAAAGTCCATACTTTAGTTCAAGTAAGGATTAAAATTTATTTAGTTTCTTTATTCTTTTTATTCACAGTCTATATTTATACTCTACTTTCATCAAATGCTATTATTTATACTTTTAAAGTAAATCAATTATTATAGATTTATTTATTACTTTAATAATTAAAGAAATAATCCACTTAACTTAAATCCAATTATTAAAATTATTACCCAACTTACTTATTAAAATCATTTAACTAAAATTAATTTTTCTCTTAGAATGTATATTTTACCAAATAAGTATAATATGATTTAATAAATATTTTATTATGTGCTTTGCAAATCAATTTAATAATTACTAATTTTATTTATACACATTTTCATATACTTAATTATTTTGACAAATAAATTTAATATGGTTTCGAAATAACAATTATTCAATTACTTTACTTTTCTTATTCTCACAATACCATTTAGAATTTCATTCCTAAATATGTTGCCAAAATCAAATAAATATAATGTAATTAATTTGTGTTTAATTAGTTAATTTGTTTCTTTATTAATTTATTTCTTTATTTAATATTACAATTTATTATTTACTACAATAAATTTTATCTCTAAGCAAATCTTTCTTTTCTGTCAAAAATTCGACAGCATCTCTTTTGTAAATTAAACTGCCTGAATTTTACACATCACAATACACAGCCCTTCCATCGGGCAATTTCACAGTCATTTCCCACCCACCAATCTCAATCTCACTCAATTTCAATTTCGGTATCTATATTGTTCTACCCTTAACAATTCAACTGTCTTTATTTTATATTTTTCCCAATTTATAAATCCTTATCACTTTTGTTTGTAATTCATTTAAATTGGCTAATTTCACTAATAAATTTGAAAATTTATTTCACAAGTAACTTTCATATAATTCACTTAATTATAATTAAGCCAATTTAATCTAACAGTAATAAATTTCTAATTTGAATTCTATACTGAAATTAAGTGACTGAAACATAATTTATACCGATCAACAATCGCACTTCAGATTCGTGTTCAGCTCGCAAAATGCAGCATTCTGCCCCTTGGATACCTCGTCAGACCGCCGCCGGCCGGTCACCAGACCACCGTTAGCTTCGCCGTGCGCGGTGGCCAAAAAACGTGACTGCCCAGAAATCGACTCAATTCACACCTAAATGCTCGAAATTCTATGGGGAGCTCGATTCTGGCCTTAGTTTTGCAGGTCACTGTTTCAGTTGGCCGGAATCGAGCTCGACAGCTCTGCCCCTCCACCGCACATGGTGGTTTCGTTCCCCTTGTCCAATCACCGGAATTAATGAAGGGAAAATGGTCAGGAGACGATGAGGAGTCAAGCGGTGGTCTCACCGATGACTGAAACTACTGGAAACGGCATGAAATCGCCGGACTTCTCCATCGCGTGACAATGCACTCCAGCCGCGTTTTGCTTCGTTTCAGGCTTTTGCTTCGCAATCCAAGACCACCGGCTAGCTCCTCTCGTCGAGCTCGTGCCGTGGATGTGTCTGATCATCACTGACACTGGCCGGAAGTGGTGATCGGTGAGGAATCGCACTCTACGATCAAGGGAGGGGAGAGTCGCGAGAGAGAGAGAGAGAAAAGGGGAAAAATATTCCCTTTTTTTTTGTTTGGTTCAATTTCTTTCTTTTCTTTTTTTTTTTTTTAACTAAATGGTTCCAGTTCGATTTGAATCCATTCGGTCCACCTCATCAATTCAGTCTGATTTTCCGTTGATTTAAAGATTTTCAATTGAGTTTAACTATTTGAATTTGGCTTTTTAGGTTCGATTTGTAGAACACAAAATTATCTTTCATTGGCTAGAGTTTATAATTAAATTTTAAGTCAAAATTCTATAAAAATAAATTAACGGGTTATTTCATATATATATATATAACTTTTTTAAGGTAAATATATATCTTTTTATTTTAATACGTTGTATGGATAAAAATATTATTTTTTAAATAATTATAAATGTAATGATCAAATAAAAATTAATAAAAAATAATTTTATTAATAATTATTTTTAAAAGTTTTAATTTAAATATAATATTTAATAAAATTAAAAGAATTGATCCTATTTAATAAAAACGTTAAAGTTAAAGTTTTCTTTTTTAGTATACATGGATATAAGGGTGTGCATGGAACTATAGGAATCTCGATTCGTTCTTAAAAGCTGTCTCTAATTTTCTATGTTGAGAAAAATTCACCCAATATTAATTTGATAGTCTTGTCTCAAAAATATTTGTAGAATGAAACTGGTCCTTTGATTAAAATCTATCTGTACCGATCCAAGTTCTGCCTCATCCTTGCTCGAAAATCAGGAATGCCTAATCTATTTTTTCTTTAAAATTTTAGTTATCTTTTTTTATGAATTTCAAATTATGTCCCTAAAAATCACTTCATCCTTTTTACTTTATTTTTTTATGATATTAATTATTAATAAAATAATAATACTATGGAAAAATAATATTCATATTTTTAAATATAAAATAAATCAATAATTAAATACAAATTTCAACATAGATTTTTTTTCTGTTATTCCACCGCATGTGTTCACTAAATTTTTTTAATTACTATTTTCTACGAAACAAAAAATGAAAAGATTAATCGGTACAAGAGAAAATATTAATTTCAATTAATTTGATTGTTGGATTATTGATTATGTTTAATTCTATCATTATTTATTTTTCAAATGATATTCAAGATTAAATTACGTAAGTATCGAATTTAAATCGGCTTAAAAACAATAGTGATAAAAACAATTAATTGACGAGTTAAAATACATATAAAGTTTGATTGTATATAATTTTGTATTATTTTATTTAACGCTTTTATTAACTAAAAAAACTACTTAAAAATCTTCTATTATAATTTTACCGGTAGATCATCAATGATTGAATTAATTATTTGATTTATTCTTTTCTTTAACTCAAATTTATATAAATGAATTTTGTTTGATTGTAATTAATGAATGTAGTAATTTTTTTATCTTTTTTTATGGGAATAATTTAGTAAGACTCTCAATTCGATTCATTCTATCTTGTCTCATAAACCTAAATTCTCATTCCATCCTATCTCAAAAAATAGAAGGGACTATATATCTATTGGAACGAGATCAAGACTCTATTTTTTAGTTCCTAATATTTTGAAATGGGTTGAAAAATTGTGAATTCTCGTCTCAACACGATTCATGTATACCTCTAGTGGATATATTACTTAGTGCTAACATTAGATGTTGTAGAGCCCAATCGTGAGAAATAACCGCCCCCTTAGCATGAAATTGATGGAAGATAAACGAATGTTAAAATTGATGAAGAAAATTAAATATGTTGTATTAATTGATAAAATTAAAAAAACTTGCTATAGTCGATAAAAAATAAAAATCAAAGTTCAAGCTTTTGTTTTAATATCATTAGGCCAATTATTATAAATGTAGAAAGGTGCACATTACTGCTGAATTTTGCAAATTCAAACGCACGATTTATAAAATCTATTAAAAATCGGGTGATTTATATATTTTGACATAATTTGTACTTATTAATCAACTTCAAGTTAATTTTAATTATACTCAAGTAATCTCTAATATTAAGAAATCTGTTCATTTATTAAAAAATATATGAAGTTTATGAATGTCATGAAATTCATAGAATTTAAACCTCATGGATTCTAAAATTCACAAAATTTCATATATTTCATTGTATAATCCTAAAATAAAATTTATAGGTTTAAAATGTATTTTTTAGAATAAAATTAAGTAGTTTAAATTTCAATATTAACAAGGAATAATTGAACTGAGATAAATTATAATTTCTCTTTTTTTTCAATTAATGAAATTAAAACCATCACGAAATTTATTAATTTTCATGGATTGAAATTTTTTTTTCTTCCTAATAAAAAAAATTTAACAAATTTATAAAAATGTTCAAATTCTATCCTCCAAATTTCATTACCTCAAACCACATTTAAAATTCGAGTTTAAATGTTAACTGAAAATTGAAAAAATAATTAAATTTTCAAATTTTGGAGGAAGTGAGACATGCCTCTAGAATTACAAGTATTAGACAATTTTTTTTTTAAATCACTGGTGTCGAATCCAATTATACCAGAGAATTATATCCTGAAAATAAATAAATAAATATATAATCTCAGAGTCTAGTTTGGCAGCTGATAATAATAATAATAATAATACTAAAATAGAGCTTTTGATTTAAGTATATAATGCTCCATTCCAAGACCCAACAATTCGATGAGAGAGAGACAGAGCATAAGCCATATTTTGATTTTTCGTTAACATGCTCACAAATTGTGGGGTCCACTTTAATCCTGTTCTTTGCGGCTAGAAATTAGAGGGCCCGCATCATAATTTTATTTCTTTTTTTTTTGTCATCAATCTTTAATCTTCTTTACCTCTATTTTGAGGCTAACGTACCATTCAATTTCAAAGTTCATGTATTGGAGATTGCCAAGAAATGAAGAAACTTCAATTTATTTTTTAAATATAATCATTAATATATTGTCTTATTTCTTTCAATAGGCGCAAAATAGAATGAAAATATTTTTTTAAAAAAATAGAAATTGGTGGATATTCAAATATATTCTAATAGTAATTTGAACTTTTCTAATTGTGAGGCCAACATAGTAACAGTTAAAAAATAAACTATAATAAATTGTGAAGATGATTATTATTAATTTCTTCGTAAATTACCTTAAATTTGAAGATAAAGTATTATTATTATGTGATTTTATTTAGGGTCTTTTGTTATTTGAAGGTAAAATAAACTATTATTATTAATTTTTTCATAAATTACCCTAGATTTTTAAAAATAAACTATTATTGTCACAATTATGGTAATTTTATTTAGGGTATTTTGTTATTTAAATAGTTATGCAGAAAGAAATACTGATCTCATCTTTAATAGAAAAAAAAATTTAAAAGTGATCATATTGTACTTGCAGAAAGTTTATAGAGTCGAATAATAGCCACGAACGCCAACAAATAGAGCAAGCAATTACCTATGGTACAAATATTATGCTTCGTCAATTTAATCAGATATTTCAAATTAAGATGGTATTTTTTTATTCTATATATAAGTAGTTACTTCGTATACAAAAATATAAAACATATTAATTTATATCTCGTATTCTAATACAGTTTTCTCTTAATAAAATTTGTGGTTTGATTTTTTCTAAAAAAAATTAAAATCAAATTCAATTTTAAAATTAGACAAGACATTTTAGAGTAAGCTTCCCTATCTCCAGCGGAATCGCTGTTGTGAACTCTCTATTCCTAGAATAGTACATCTTTATATTGTGCTACGGCCACTAAAATTTAAACGAAGACGAACGGAACTAATTTCCCAAGTAGAAAAAGAGTCATCACCGAGACCTTATTGGGTGAAGCAGCGATAAACTCCAAAACCAAATGAATCCTCTGACATATCGACCTCTGATGATCATCAATTATATTTGGAAGCAACTAAAGAGAGAAGGAAAAGAAGGTTATATGCACTCAGGTCGCAAGCATCAACGAAATACGAGTTCTTCAGGTGCTAGTTTATCCAATAAACCATCACCTTCACAACAAATTTTCGACCCTAAGACGATATAGTTTATGCAGAAGTGCCCTCAGGAGTAGGAGCGACTTCTTAAGGAGTTGGGCAATGAGATGTGTATGATGAAGAGCATTAAGCGGAAAATATGTGCTAGATGTAGCAAGAGATGCTCCACCTATTTCGACAAGCTATAAAGACATCTCAGCCTTTAACGTTGGCTTTGATGACTACAATCCTCCTACTTGCAATAATAGAAACGAGACTACTGTTAATAATAATAATAATAATGACATGGATTTATGGTTATTAACATTTTTTGTTACATTATGTAATTTCGTACTTTATTTTGATAGTTACTCCAAGATTAGTTGTGTACTAGTCGGAAAAAGCTAGGACAATTATTTTGGTTATCAAATGCTTTAGAATGTCCAAATTTGGTAAATATAAACACTTAAAAATGAAAATTTTATTCTTAAAAAATTGAAATAGGTAAATGTTGGATTTACTAGTATTTACCCAAAGTAAAAGATACTTACACATCACCCATAATAGATATATGGTAAATAATTTTCATCAAATAATCATCGACCATAGATTACACACCAAGACATAGTCTAATAGTAAATGCATATATGACTTGACATTAAATCCAAATTCAAATCCCTTATAATCAAATAAATCTACCAATGAAGTAACGATCTTATTTTTGCAACCGTCTAGACATGTTTACTGATAGTTGTGTGACAAAATATCAATTAACTTTTTATTAATAATTGAAAAAATAATTAATTTATGAGATTTTATTAAACTAATTAAGTCATCCATACAATTTGATAATATTAATAATAGTTTTCGAGATCTACCTCTGTCAAATCACTTGATCATTTCGTCTATTTTCTTTAGATTTTTCTATTAAAATTTTAAAAAAATACTAAAATACCATAACAGTCAAGAATAGGAAGACAGATCGAATCTAGATTATTGATGAACATAAAGGATTTGAAACGTTGATTCCGGTGGAGGAAACGGTTCGAATGAATATCTACAAAACACATCTTATGCCAAGTCTATATATATACATATAAAAGAACTTCACGGACGATGAATACTGAAAAAAAATCCTCATCATGAGGAACAAAAACACCAAATTCGTGGAAAAAAAAATCAGAAAATCATAGAAAAATATAGGAAAACATGAATTAAATCCAAAGTTTTTTAGAAAGGACACAAATCTGAAAGTTGTTCGAAAAAACACAAAAGAAACGAAAAGGAAAAGAGAGAGGAAGGGAGATACACGTCTTTCTTTATAATTTTAAAAGAAATAATTTAATATAAAAAATAATTCTAACCAATTTATATATCTAAAATAATAACTTTTAAGAGTGATGTTTTCTTAATCTTCATATTTAACTTTATTTTCTAATACTTCCAAACTAAATAATATAATATAAAGTTATATATTAAACTATTATTTACGTTGTCTTATTTTTCTTCACTAAATAATTCATCACTCCATCCAAATAAATATTCATTCCCCAAAATAAAATGGAATTTAATATAATAAAATGTATTATATAATAATTACATTTCATTATGGTTGACTCTACAACAATCTACCCACGTGATGCTTTGATAGAAAAATGACAAGCACATACCCCAGAACTTTTAAAGAAAAACCATACGGCACCCTTAATTTTGCATAGACTATTTATACATCTAAAATTTACTTTTTTTTTTATCACCATAATTACCACCATCACTACCATCATTCTATCACTACCACCACTCCACCATCAACACTATCACTGCCACTGCTCTATCATCACCACCTTAACCATCACCACCATCACTACACCACCATTACCACTGCTCAATCACAACCACCTCAACCATTAATACTACCACTTCAACCATCACTCTACTACCACCACCATCGCTTTATCACCGCTATCGCTTTATCACCGCCACCTCAACTATCACTGTTCCATCACTGCTCCACCACTAGTACCACCACTGTTGCCACTTCACCACCAGTATTGTTGTTTCATCACCATCACCACCATCACCAATGCTCTATTACCACCACCTCAACTATCGCTGTTTCATCACCGCTCCACCACTAGCACCACCACTGTCGCCGCTTCACCACCATCACCAATGCTTTATCATCACTACCTCAACGACCAATCTACTACTACCACCACTACAACCACCAAACCACAATCACCACTCCACCATCACATAATAAAAATTATATTATAATGTTTAATATGCAACAATCAATAAAAATTATATTTTATTCTTTAATTTTCTTTTATAGAAATGGGAAGATTAGAATGAAAATGCACTACACATAATTTTATACTGTAATTTAATTTATTCAATGAAAATATATGAAAAAGATTAATTTGTAATAACTTTAATTTTTATTTTGTTACATTATATTTTTTTCAATTACCTATTTTTAATTTTTTAATTCAAATAAGTTTATAAATCTAAATAGTCTTTAATAACTTAATATAACAAATAACTTTTTGTTTAAATATTTATTTTGTATTAATAGTGATGTGGTGGTAATGGAGTCGTGTTTGAGGTAACGGTGGTGGAGTGATGGTGATAATATAACTAGTGATAATATGCTAATTACATTATATATTTTCAAACAAACATAAAAAATGAATAAAGATTACATTTTATAAATTTTATTAATTATTATACTAAATATAATAATATAACTTTAATTACATTTTATTCCATTATAATTTTTATTGCATTAAATTAAACCAAACATAACATTGGAGTTTTAAAACTTTTAACTTAGTTTTAGTTTCCATGAAAGTGAAGCTTTGAGTAATGGTGTTTGATGAAGGTTAATTGGTAGCGATGGCACTGGCACTGGCACTAGCAGAGAGCTTTCCGGAGTACCCTTTATGGAGTTAATGGTTCGAAGTCAATGGTGGAGACTTTAGTCAAAAGTTGAAAAGTTGACTGACATAACAAGACAATACAATGCAAGTTTTTTCTATCATTTTATGTATATTCTATCTGGAGGAAAATGTTAAAAATATGGAGCCTCAGCTTTATTATTATTATTATTATTATTATTATTATTACAATTCTAAAATTTTGTTTAATCAATAATCATCATTTTTAATAAAATTAAATAGTATTTCATATTTATTTGTATTGATTAAATCGTCACTCTCTTATATAATTTGTTTTAGTCAAAATCATTTTAAAAGTCAAAGAAAATGTTTAATAATTAAAAAAATTACTGTTGATAATTAAAAAAATGAAAATTCCGGATAACATTGTTTATTCTTCTTTTAGGTAAGCCAAACTCAATTTTTTTGTCAAAAATAGTGAAAATATTTATACATTTTTGTGAGAATTTTATATTTTAAATAATAAAAATTGTCTACATATTTCAAAGTAGATCAAGGGTGTACTGATCCAATATTTTGATAGTATGAAAATAATTTTATTACGTATAAAAAATATTTTTTTATTATTTGAAAATATATAAATCAATTTTAATTTAGCAAAACTTAGATGAGTCAATCTCAAGAATTAAGTGTGATTTTGATTTTTCCTAAAAAATAAAAATAAAGTTTTATTTTAGGAATAATGTTGAAAATATTGTTTGGCATTAGGATTTTTTTTTTTGGAAAGGCATTAGGATTTTTCAAGTTACTAGTCTATAATCTATAATATATATAAAAGTACGAATGGGGAGGGGCGAACATTTGGTTCCCAAAACGCTCCTAGGTATTCTAATTGATAAAAAATATTATTAAGGACAATTTAGTCTTATTAGCTGAATTAGGACCACATTGTATTTATTTTTCTATTCTAATTATTATTATAATTTTAATATAATCCTATTCTAATTAGAAATTTATTCTTTAATACGATTCTAATTATCTATCTATAATTAATTAATTAATCTATAATCTATAATTATGTATAAAAGTACGAATGGGGAACATTGGATCTCTATTGGATCTCTAAAATGCCCCTATGTACTCTAATTGATAAAAAATATTATTAAGAATAATTTAGTCTTATTTCAATGAGATAACTTTTAATTTTATTAATATTTTATTTATAATAAAGATAATTTAATCCTATTTTAATTAGTAAATTTTTAATTCTATTATGATTAGGAATATAATTTAATAAAAATATATAATTTAATAAATATTGAATTATGCATCTAAATTTATTGAACCCTAACTAACGTTGGGATTTCATATTATAATTATAAATTTATCAATTTATATATTCGTTACTTGATGAAACAACGTATTCAATAAATTAAATAATAATAATAATAATAATCAAGATTTTTTATCCAATTTTTTTTTATCCAGCTATTTACAATATTTAATTTGTTAATGTGACACTAACTTAATTTGATTTAAAATAATAAAGTTGATTTGAATTTTCTCTATATTCCATCGTATTAACCGAAATGGAAAAATTAATACTTGTATAACATGTGAAAGTCTTTTTCTCTAGGTTCCAATGTATTCAGTTTATTAGTAAACTGTTGTAACTATCGTTACATATACAAAGTATTTACAGAATAAAATTAAATATCTTTCTCTAGCTATCATTACATAATCAATAAAATATTTTTCTTACTTCGTCATGCTTTATTTTATTTATTTTTATTGATGCAGTAAGGTAAATTATTTTAATTTTTTTATTCCAGAAGTTAAACAAAATAATTCAATCGACGCTATTGAAATAAGGTAAAAAGAATGGAGTATCTGATTATTAGTATTTAAGATTAACCCTATAAAACTTATCGGTCGTTAACCAACATTAGAAAGATAAGAAAGATCATGTTTCTTGATTCTAAGGTAAATATTTTATTTAATTATTAATTTTATAAAAAAATTAGATTTTATTTTATTTTATTAATTATGATTAATTTTTTGTATAGGTAATTTAAATTTTAGCTACTATGTTTAATAAAGTAACGGAATATTTCAATAAATATTCACATGAGATTAGAGCTGAATCTCAATAAATATATCATATTAAAGGAGTATGAAAAATCAATTTTAAAAGAAATCTTGCAATATAAGTTCAATACATTCAATGATGTGAAAGAATATATTAGGGAAAAAATAAGACATAATCTTTAGGTTTGTTAATGTGAAACTAAATATTTTATATAATATTAGTGATTTGTTGTTGCAATATTTTTAATTGGATATATAATGTCTATTAATAGTTTTGTAATATCTTTTAAATTATTTTATAGGTATAATGTTAATTTCAACATACTCGATACAAATGTTCAAAATTACAGCTAGCATGTTTAATAAAATGAAAATATTAACTAGATGTAGGGTAGACAAATTCATTAAGTCATTGAATAAAAAAACATATATAATCTCTTTGATGTATAATAAATCTTAATTTTTTTAGAATAAATCATATATTTTTTAAACAATTAAAATGTATTCATTTTAATTATTTTAATAAGAACCCAAGGGAAAAAGTGAATATTATAGGAGGTTGATTAAGTACATCAATAAAAAATACAAATTCTTTTTCAAATTAAAGAAAGAAAAAGATTCTTCCGTAACCAAGCGAGAAAAAAGTTTCAAAAGAGAAAAGAATGAGAATATGAAAAAAGATGGATCGTGGTGCCAAAAATTACAAGACAAGAAACAGTAAGCGAGTCTTGAGAAGTCCTATCTCTGCAGAGTGACGAAAGTGTTGCGGTTGACCACAAATATGAGAGCAAGAGCAGATAGATATTTAGGAGAATTCTTGCTTCAAGTTGGTGATGGAGAAGAGCAGACAAACAATAAGATAAACAAAATGATACCAGAAGCGATGGTAGTAAAGTATGATAATAATGAAACCAGCAAGAAGTATTATCAGTGCTTGAAAAGAATGTAAACTTTGGCCAGTATATGACAAGTCGTGCAATACTAGCAACAAAAATCAAATATGTTGATGTCATGAATCAGAAAATGATAGAGTTGTTCCCCGACTAGAGCAAGATCTACAACAGTTTCGATGAAACAGTAGATAACACAAGAAGCTACTACCAAGAGAAATTTCTCAACACTCTATTGCCAAATGGATTGCCTCGGCACAAGTTTGAATTAAAAGTCAACTGTTCGATAATACTTTTGATAAATTTAGATGCCTCGAATGGCCTGTGTAACAGAACAAGAATGATGTACAGAAATTTTGGAGCCAGTGTAATTTTTGCTGAAATAACAGTTGGATAGCACTCAGAGAATCAAGTATTCTTACATAGAATACCTCTTTCTCCTACAGAAAATGCAGGATACCCATTCTATTTTAAGAGAAAACAATTTTCAATCTGTCTCTGCTTCGCAGTGATAATAAACAAAGTTTAGGAGCAAACAATATCGAACGTTGGTGTCTATTCACCATAGGATATTTTCTCACACGAACATCTTTATATAGCATTGTCAAGAGGGATATCAATATCTACAACAAAAGTCATTGTAAAGTTAGATAAGAAAAAAAGTAATGATGCAACATGCACAAAGAACGTTGTCTACAAATAGGTCTTACTACCAATTAGGTAACAAAATACGTTTAAAATTTTCATCAATAATCTTAAAAAGATAACATTGTTCAAACTAATAATGATACTGATTTCAACTTTGCAGTGAAATAATTTATTAAAAAATACTGAATCACATATTAATACAGCAACTCTTCAAAAGGGAGGAGATTAACCGGGTAAAGAAAACAATTATAACTAATATTTATAATGAATAATTTATATCATTATTTTTAACATAAACAAATGTGTAAAGTTACAGTATATATTTAAATAAAAAATACTGAGTCTATCTATTTATTTTTTTCTTAGTATCTTATTATACATATAGTAAACCTTTGAAAATAAACAAAGAAAAAGAAAAATTATATAAAGAGTACAATTAACGGGTATCTACGTGCAAGGCACATTCTAAAAAACTAGTATTTAAAAATGTGCATTGTAAGTATGACTGCAATATAGGTACTCATCATTTAATTTATAGAGTTTTTATTATTTATCGAGAATGATATTAATTTTTATTTTAATTTTTAATAGAAAATAATTAACTAATTAATAAAATATAAATAAAATTATAAAAATAATTTTTAATTAGATAAAATATTTTTTTATAATTAATTTTCTTTCATATTCATGTTCTTTTCACAAAATTTGAAAAGAATATTCTAAATCTAAAAAATTAAAAAAAAAGATTCGTAATGATTTATAAAATTTAATTTATCATAAAATATGAAAATATTCGCTCAACAATAAAAATAAAAATAAAATTTTTTATTAAAAATAAACAATAGAACTATAATAAAGATAAAGTTAAACGAACTTTTGTGAATAAGCATAAATTAAAATTACATACATGAAACAATAATTAGATTTAAGATTATAATATTCGTTCATAAACTCAAAGTAAAATTTAGAGAATATCAAAATTCAATTACAATTGACAAGACACAGCATAATGATTAAATTAAAATCTATTGACAGATAAAATAATTATATATAATTGTGATTTATAATATCTAATAATTTAAATAAGATAAAGCTACAATTGTACAATAGGAAATTAATTTACAATACTAATTAGTGTAAAATTTCTCAATTAACAATTGTATTGGATTTTCAACCTTATTAAATTTATAATTACCTTATACGTTAAATATTTTTTTTTCTTTTAATATTTTTTTATATTTTATCAATAAATATTAAATTTAAATAAAAAACTAATATAACCAATCAAATCAAATTTTTTTTTATTTTATAATTAATAAAATTAAAATCTTTAAAAATATTTTTATCCCTTTATAAATATAGGAGGATTATTTTGGTAAATCATTCCAAATTTATATATTTTAAACATTATTAAAAGTAAAAAGAAATTTAAGAAAAAAAGATGTAGATTACATTAGGATTCAAATGAATTTATGATCACCAATGCTTATGAAGGAATTTTAGTCTTTTTCATTTGAGGAATTTTTCGGTTACTTAAAAATTAATTATTTTATTACTGAAAATAAATATGAAAGAATCCTTAATTTACTTTCTTAAAAAGACAAAATCTTAGATATTGTTGTCGCTATCATAGTGATTTTATCTAATGTCTTATATTATTTGGATAGTTATATGAGACGAAGTGCAAATCTCTAAAAGAAATTTGAAGATAATTGGATCGGACTTGTAGAAAGACCAGAGTTGAACAATGTCCATGAATAGCTCTCAAGTGGAGAAACTAATTGCCGATAGTATAAATATTATGCTCTGTCAACTCGATCAGATACTTTAAATTAAGATTATATTTTTTTATTATTTGTATGAGTGGTTTATTATTTACTTCATATATAAAAGTATGGAAATATATTGATTTGTATACAGTTTCTAATTAATGAAATTTTTAGTTTGATTTTTCTAAAAAAAATAAAAATAAAAAATCTTGGGTTTAAAAAAAAAAGAAAAAATATTTAATTAGATTAATTTTTATGAACTAAATATTATTTATTTTGTTTTAGTATACATATTCTTATTTGTATTAATTTTTGTATGACGTGTGTTGCACGTTGACTATGTTCGTTATGTATTCATTTTTTTTATATAATATTAAAGTATAAGTTTTGTTTAGATTAAAATAAATTCAAGTGGTTAATTTGTATTACACTTCGACGTACAAATTATTTGTTATAATGTCTTTTATGTATTTAATTCTACTTTTATATAATCAAGTAGTCTCATAATAAAATTTAACATAATTTCTAAATCTAATTCTTTAATCTTTAATTTATAAATGCAGATTTTTAAAATACTAATAGATGTCAAAAAAGAAAATTAAATCATCATTCAATATTTAATCTCTATTCTTAACTCCGAATTAATATTTATATATAACTATAATGAATAATAATAATAAATTATTTTTTATTATTAGGTTAAAAAAAAGTAATGAGAGGATGATTTGAATTAATAATAGATGTCACTTTGATAATAGTAACAGTACTATTTACTTAGTAAAATATATGCACATACACACAAATTCTTGAAACCTCAAAAAGTGACCTAAACATAACTATATAGTTTTAGTTTTTTTATAGTTTTTTGAATACACTTTCTTTTAAATCAAACATATTTAGAATATAAGAGAAAAAATATTAAGAAAATTAAAAATGTTTAATCATTAATAGACCGTATATTTATTACAAGGAGATATAAATCTCTTATTAAATTAAAATGATAGTATTTATAAATTATTCAGTAATAAAAAAGAAAATAAAAAATTTTATTAAAAATAAAACTCATTCAAAACTCATATATCAATAAAATATTATATATATTTTTTAAATTAAAATTTTCAACTGTTTATCATCTCAAGTTTAATTATTTAAATTCTATTTAAAAATTTATTTTCTAAAAAATATATTCTATTTGAAAATTTAATTTTTTTTTAAAAAATACATTCAATCAAATCATACAAATATTAAAAAAATATATTAATAAAATAATATATTTTCTTTTTTTTATCTATATCCTAAAAGAATTAAATATTTAAAAAATAAAATATAAAAATACTTTTAATTATATCATTATTGTATATATTTATCAAATATAAATTTAGTATAGACAAAATTTAAATTTTTAATTGCTTAATTATCTATATATATTTATTTAAAAAATAATTTATTTTAATTCATTAAGAGGTCTAATAGGCCAAAATAACACTATCTCTACCAACAAGGAATAGCTCTTCACTCACTAAATTAGTAAAAATACTCTATGATCGATGAGATTCAAACTCGAGACCTCTCATTTCTTACGTAAGTGATAAGACATTATTGGCTTAAAAATAATTTTATAAATATATTAACAATAAAATATAAATTTCTAATTAGCTATAATTAAAGTTACTTTAAAATATATTAAATTTCGTTAAGAGTGTTATTGAAAATTTTATTATTCTCCTTCTATTCCTACTTTTACATATAGTATAGATGGATAGATTTTGTGTTATTAAATTCGATCCGGACTTTGACTGGCTAAAGAACCGAGTTGATGAGTCATTGACTCAACCGCTGGATTGACGGTTCAATTGATGTACTATAAAGATATTAACAATATATATTTTTAAATAATTATAATATACAATAATTATTAATAATGTAAAAAAATAATTAAAAATATCTTATTTTGCTAAATCAAACAAATTATATTATGTATTATTATTTTGAAAATAAATTATGTCTTATTGCTTCTGTTTCATAAATTATAGTTTTAGTTTGCTTTTTTTCATTGATTGAAAAAATAATTCATATGATTAAGCTGTAACATTTACCTAATTATTTTTTTAATATTTGCTAATATGAATTATTAAATTGATTCATGTTATTTTAAAATAATTTAATGATTCATATTAAATTATTTAGAAACTAACTAAAATTTTAATTTTTAATGCAAAGTTATGGAGTTTGCTAGGGCATAATAATAATAAGAAAGACTTAATTTCTTATTTTAATGATTATATTAATGTATAAAGTAGTCTCATATATTAAAAGTTAGGTTGCACAAATACGAGATATGAGATACAGAACGTACGAGATATATGGTAATAAATAAATAATCATTTATAATAAATAAAAATATAAATAAAAAACTTAATTTTTTATTTTAATATAATTAATTAAAATTAAATTAAAATACATATAACCCAAACTATAAAATAAAAAATATTTAATTTCTCATTTTAATAATTATCTTGACATATGAGGTAGTCTTATATATTAGAAACTAGATTACATAAATACGGAAAACTAGATAGCAAAACGTACGAGATATGATAATAAATAAGTAGATATCATTTATAATAAATAAAAAAATATAAATAAAAAAGACTTAATTTTTTATTTTAATATAATTAGTTTGAATAAAAATTAAATTGAAATATATATAATCCAAACTATATGGAAAAATATTTAATTTTTTATTTTAATAATTATTTTGATGCATGTGGTAGTTTTATATATCAGAAGTTAGGTTGCACACACACAAAACACCAAATATAAGAATGTACTTGATATGATAATAAATAAATAATCATTTATAGTAAATAAAAAATAAAAAATAAAAAAATTATTTTTATTTTAATATAATTAATTTCAATTAAATTAAATTAATATATATATATATAACTCAAACTATAAAATAAAAAATATTTAATTTTTTATTTTAATTACTACTTTGACGTATGAGATAGTTATATATACCAGAAGTTATGTTACATAAACACAGGATACGAGATACGAAAATTTACATGATATAATAATAAATAAATAATCATTTATAATAAATAATAAACACAAAATAATAAAAATACTTAATTTATTTTTCTAATATAATTAATTAAAATCTCAAAATTATTATTACTATTGAAAAATCTATATCTATCTATCTATATAATATAAAAGACGGGTAGTTTGCTTTATATGAAGCACAATTGTAAGAATTGTAAAAAAAATAATTTATTTTATATTTTCAAATAATTCTTCTATTAAGATAATATCTATAAAAAAATTAACTTTGGTATTTAATATATATATATATATATATATATATATATATATATTTATTTATTTATATAGCATTTAATATATTTATGTAGAAACCTAGTGTAAATAGCATAGTTTATATAGAATGATGGATGTTAGTATTCACACAATTTGACACAATTGTAATAATTATAAAGAGATAAGTTATTTTATATTTTCAGATAATCCATCTATTAAGATAATATTTATAAAAAAATTATCTTTAGCATTTAATATATTAATATAAATTTATTTATTCTTACAAAACAGTTAATAAATAATCCACACTCTTAAAAAGAGGGTGAATACATAATACATTATTATTAAATAAGTAATATATAGCCAATTTTAAAATATAAATTGGAACTTATGAGCTTGATAATTTTTAAAAAAGTAGGATATCTACATGTTTCGAAAACCTTATACTAAATAAGTAACACATTAATATTTCAAATAAATAAACAATAATTTATAATAAATTATAGACATAAAATAAAAAAAAACTTCATTTCTTATTTTAATGACATAAAAAATATTTAAAACTACTTTAATTTTTATTGGTAATAAAAAAATTTTGGTTGATTAGGTTGGTGTATATATTAATCTCATATACTAGGAGCTGAGTTGTATGAAAACGAGACACAAGAAATGAAACATTCCAGATACTATAATTTTTACAAAAGATATGACATTTACTCGCTTAAAATACACTACACTAAGTAGGTAATACATTAATATTTCAAATAAATAAACAATTATTCATAATAAATCATAGGCATAAAATAAAAAATTACTTAATTCCTTATTTCAATGACACAAAAGTAAATTGCAAAAAAAAAAAATTCATTTTTATTTGTAATAACAAAAAATCTTAGTTGATTAGTTCAGTGTAAGGGGTACTTTTATATACTAAGAGCTAGGTTGTACAGATACAGAACACGTGATATAAGAATGTACAAATATGATAATTTTTAAAAAGTAGAACATTTATATGCTTAAGACACACTAAAGTAAATAAATAGTACATTAATATTTCAAATAAATAAATAATCATTTATAAGAAAGCATAAACATAAAATAAAAAAACACTTAATTTCTTATTTCAATATAATTAGTTAAATTCTCAAAATTATTATCACTGTTAAAAAACATATTAATAGGGTGTCTGTATTTTTTTATATAGGTACATATCATAATCAACTTTTGTTATTACATATCTTATGAAAAACTTTGTATCATATATAAGAAGATATATTTTATTATTGCAACCTTTTAGCATATTTTAATAAGATATAATTTATCATTTTATTATATAATTTTAATATTTTTAAATGATGTTATAAAATATTATTTCATCCTTTAATATTACTTATATCGTGCGAATTATAAGAGAAAAAATAATTTAATTTTCAGATAATATCATATAGGAGGAAAAAGAAACTAAATTAATATTAATAAGTAAAGCTATTTTATTTGGAAATAAGAAATGAATGTAACGGAAATAATTTTCTGTTAAAATTAGAGAAAAAATAAAAAACTATAAAAATAAATTTGTAGAGAAAATTTTATTTTATTTTTCTTTTATATCCAAAAAATAAGTAATTAAAGTTTTTCAAAAAAAATTTAGTCCCTTCTTATTTTTTCTAATTATTCATTAATAAAATAAAAACTAAAAAGTAAATTAAAGAAAAACTCATCACATGATAAGGAAACGCATATGATACGATAATTTTTAAAAAAAGCAGGAGATCAAAAAGCCTATGATACACTACACTAAAGTAATCTACATTAATATTTTCATTTACAATAAATTATAAATATAAAATAAAAAAATACTTAATTTCTTATTTCAATATAATTAGTTAAAATTTTAAAATTATTATCACTATTAATTATGCATGAAAGTTGAAATTAAGAGAAAACTGAACGTGTTCTCTTTGTCCAACATTTTATTTTTCCTTTTCTTTATAAAATTTTAAATTTTTCTTTAATTTTCTGCGTCATGATTGAAAGACTTATGTATTTTAATTAATATTTTATTATAAATTATTCGCATTGAATTACTTGATTATTAAATTCTATTTATATATAATTATATTATCCTCATGAGTACTTCTAATTAATATAAGTACTTCTAAAGAATATCTATTATGTCACAAGTAATTATTATTTTAACGGCCTAATATCTTTGATTTTCGGATTTTTAAGATTATAATATTTTTTTTGTTAATTAATTATTCAATAAAATATGTGGTTTATTTATTTTTAAAAAGAATGCAAAGTATTCAATCTGTTCTAAGGTGGAGAAATTTTAAAACAAACCTCGTGACACAAAATTTTCAGGCAAGTATTTCTGCATTTGCAAGTATTTCTTCTCAGGCAATGCTTTATTGTAGGCTTTCAGTCTTTGAATGATTCTTATTGATGAAAGAAAAATTTCTGCTCATGTATCAGCTTTGGTAAATGCTAATTTAAGAGTTTGCCTATCATTTTTAATTTTTAATTATTATTCTTACAGAAAAAAATATTCATACATTGTGTGTAAACTAAATTATTTTCATACATATTTTTAATTATTAAATGAAAAAATATTTTTAATATTTCTTAGAGAAAGTTTTAGATAAATTGTCTGTAAACTAAAAAGTTTATTGATATATTAATACTTTCATTTTAAATTTTTTTTCTTGGTTTATTGGTTGAAGAGTTTCCCATTCTTTCCGTATCACACGATATTTCTAATAAATTAATATATTCATACATTTTAAATCCTTTATCTATATATTTAGTTTATTATTATTATATATATATATAATCTCAAATAAAAGACTAATTATAATTATTTGGATTTTATCTAAAAAACTTTCAACTATATATATATTTTTTAATTTTCAATAATAATAATAAGTTATTAAATAATATATAAAATATGTGAAAGGACGACTAATTTTTAATATATAAATAATGTTTATATTTTTAATTTAATTAAGAAAAAGGAAAAAGAAAAGAAATTCAATAACGGTTATTAAAAAGAATCTCTCCTTATCCCTGACGGTCATTAAAACGGTTAAAAAGGAAAAGAAAAAAAAAGAAAAGAAAAGAAAAAGAAAACAGACAGAGTTCGCGTCTTCTCGTGTTTTGCGTATAAAATATTAGAAATAAGAAATCAAAACGAGTCCCTTCTCCTCTCTCTATCTCTCCATCTCTTTCTCTCTCAGAAATTTCTGTGGGAGATCTCTCAAAATCGTGAAATAGGTTAATTTTCCTCTTCTGAAGCCTAGTTTCAATCAAATTGCATTGTGTCCATTAATTTCAATTATCCAATCTCTTTTTTTGTTTTTGATTATCCGAGAGTAAGTTTGTTTTTTTCTTTTTCCCTTAATTTTCCTCTTTTTTGCAGGAAATATATTGAAAAGCTTATCAATTGCTAATACTCCAGCTCTCGATTTTGTTAATGTTCACAAGGTGAGGAATTCTATCTCTTGATGGTCTCTCTATTATGACCCATATGTAAATTTTGCAGCTTTATTAGCAAATATGTAAAAGTTCTTTTCATTTTTTGCTTGCAAATTACTGGGTTTTTTTTTTTGATAAGTTATAATGGTTGAATGGCTCTTATTACGTTCACTTCTTTGTTCCCATCGTTTTGGTGTCGAAGTCAATGGCAATAGGCTTTTAATTGTTTTTATCCTGCTTCCTTAACGGGCTAAATTGTCCTATTTAGGATTTTGAAGCTAAAATTCAATTTTAGAAGCTAAGTTGATGCCATGCAAAACTTCTTTCCTTGAACAATTTCTGTTTTGCGTGTGCTGATGTTTCCTATTCTATTAATCGTATTGTGTATAGTACCACTTCGGGTGGATTGTTTTTGTGCATATTATTGTGGGTGGGAATGATGAATTGATAACCTGAACCTGTTCATAAGGGTTTACCCTTTTGATTGTAGTTTTAGGAGCAAAGTTGCGTTCTTTTGTAAACATTGAATAGATCTTAAAGTAGAATCAGGCGTATGCGTTCTACTTGAGAAATAGGAATCCTGATATGATCAGGATGGTTTAAGTAATTTGTTTTGAAATTTTGTGAGATAGTGGTTTTGAGGGTCTCTGTGTTTTGTGTTTTCTTTTTTGAACTTTTAATGGATCATTTGAAAAAAGACACATTAATCTAACATCTTGTTATGTTCATCAATCTTAATTGTGAATCTCATACCTTACAAGAAGAAATCCAATCTGCAGTATGCTTTGATTGTACCTAGTTCCGCTGTGTTCTGGAAAAGTTGGGTGTCGGAGTGGTGGGAGTATCATGCGACCAATATAGATTTTCTGCTGGTGTGTCCAAGAGGTTGGTTTGATTCATTATGACTCATGACCAGCATGTACAGAGAGTAAATGCATATTTTGTTTCAAATATGAAACCTGAGATGTAGCACATCAGCTGTTTGAACATTGACCGAACAAAGAGGTCTGTAGACAAATTCTGGATTATTATTGGATGTACTTATGGTTATCTAGTGCATAGATTTAATTATTCTGTCAATGATCCTATAGATCTCAATTCTTCTATCAATGATTCTTCAAACACAAAGTCTGCTGTGGATTTTTTAGCTTGACGTTGGCATCGGCATCTTGTGGTATATTGGAGTTGAATGTTCTTAGCATTATGAGTTGCAGGATGCTTATACTCTCTTTTTCTCACTTTATTCTGGACCTTGATATTCTTGTAATGCTCTGGTTCTTTTTTTTTTTTTTTGGAAGATTGAAATATTCTCTTCTTTGACTCTCTTTCTTTCTTTCTCTTTTTCTCCACCCCCATTCCCTCCCCCCCCCCGAAAAAAAAGCGTAAGTGCTTGACTTTTTGTATCTATATCTAATTATCTACTGTATATCAGGTTATTTACAGTTATGTAGAGAAATGAAAATAATGGGATTATTGGTCTTATATGTTATCTCTTTAATACTAACATGCAGGTGGAACATTTGGAGTAACTTTGAATTTTTGCCTGCCTCTTAAGTTTGGGGTGGGAAATTTTTGAAGTAGCTGTGTCT
This sequence comes from Jatropha multifida, assembly GCA_948099535.1. NCBI lineage: Eukaryota > Viridiplantae > Streptophyta > Magnoliopsida > Malpighiales > Euphorbiaceae > Jatropha > Jatropha multifida. Next base: position 24,472 of record CANUEX010016889.1, read on the forward strand.
TTGTTCCTCTAGTATTTAACTGCTTTTTCCAGAATAGGATGTTTTTCAGAAAGCTATCGTTATAAAGGATGTCATAATGAAGTAACTGGAAAAGGGTTTTTGATGTTATCTGTTGTATCCCTAATGCTGGAGAATATATATGATTTGACATTAAATCACCCTCTTATTGCTTTTGTATATATCATTTGACTGGTTACAACAGCATCCTTGTTTGGATTGCTGGACAATCAATGTTTTGTATTTTCACAGTTACACTGCAACTTTTGTATGATATACTGCTTTATTATCCATAATTAATTTATTGAATCTTGTGAATATCTTTTCTGGGAAGCAGGGATAATTTGAGCCATGGGACAAAGGAACATGCTATGCGCTAGTCAGATGATTGATCTAGAAATGGATCGGCAAGGCCAGGGTTATCTGCATCCTGAGCCATGCATTCTTTTGGGAGGCATTACAAACTTCCAACAGTCTGATATGACGACAATGGTTACAGCTGCAGGGAATACAACTACTCTTGATGCTCATCATCTACCAGAGCGTTATGATAGTGCTGTATTTTATGGAATGCCACAATACCATGGCATGCAACATCATCCTCCGCATCATGCTGCTAATCTAGATCTGGGTGTTGCTACTGCATCGAACTTCTATGTTCCTTATATGGCTCCATCTTCTGGCATTCCTTTAAGTCATGGGTCCTGTGATCATTTGTCATCTTCCTCCAGTTATGGTGTCATTGGAGTTTCTCCTGATGAGTATGGAGCAAATATCCACTTCATGGATAACGCCAGAGGTTCATACAAGAGAAAAACTGCTGAAGGTAGCCCAGGGAATTTCCAATATTTCAATCCCTCAGCAAGCTCCAGTTCTTCAGTAACCCCTTTAAATACAAGACATCCTGACGGGGTTGCTATGATGGATGCTGCATCTTTCACCCCACAGTATAGAGGGAATAGTGCTCCATCAATCAGGGAAGTGGGATCTCATAGAAGTGTGAGGAACAGATTAGGTGCCACTGGGATTGATCCTGGTTTGGGGCATAACCAAAGTCATTTTATTCAAGGAAACTATACGGCTCAGCCATTTCCGCCAGCTGGTTCTATATGGTTGGATCAACAGTTAAGCAATAGTTCTAGTGATGCAGGAGCTTCTTCTTGGACCCAGAATCCCACTATTACTTACATGCATGGTAATTACATTTGGATTCCATTTGATGGAATTACATTTGGATTTTTTGTTTCATCATTTTCATAAAAATGATTGTATGTTGTTCATAAGATGAACATATGAATTTTTTAATTTTGCTTGTCTCACTTTCTTGTAGGGAACAATGTAAGTGGGGGTTCTATTGATACTGCGAGCATGGGTCCACAGCAATACCATGAGCTATCTACCAACAGAAGTAACACAAGTTTCTTGCACCCGTCTCCTTCCAACCTCCACCACCATAATTTTCATCATTTGTCACCTATTCAAGGAATGAGAGGCCACAATTTTAATGTTATTCCTCAATTATCAGCTGCTTCATTTAGAGGTCCTACAAGCTATGCCTCACAGAGCAATGTGAATCCATCTCAAGATGGTTTGGATATAGGAGTTAGGCATCCAGGTTCCATGCAGTCAACTGGCCTTAGGGTGTACAGACCTCATCGTGAGGGAGTCATGGCTGAGACAGCTCTGAGACATCGCAATCTTCCTCATTTGAGAGTCCTCCCAACTGATGTAATACTACTCCCTGATCCCTGGAATTTTTGTTCAGTTGATTTTCATTTGGTCAAAATGATGTTTTTGATGGAGGAAAAATATTTCCTGGTTGAAATCTAATGTTTGACATAATTGAATATATTTCTTCCATATGTTGAAGTGGTGATATATGGCTTTCAATGTGTGTAGGGGGTAGCTGTACTAGAGTTCCCTGACTATTATGAAGTAGAAAATTATGTTGACCATCACAGTGATATGCGCTTGGATATAGAGGACATGTCTTATGAGGTAAGTTTGATACCTAAACTGCAGTCTGTTCTTGTCAAACAAAGTAATACTAAGTCCATAAGAAAGTTAATTGTGTGAGGACAGCATGGATTTGGATGATATGAATAATTGGAACTTATAAATATTGAAAAAATTGCAGGAACTTCTTGCACTTGGGGAGCGGATTGGAAATGTGAACACGGGATTATCAGAGGAAATAATCAGAAATCGATTAAAGACGCAAATGTATTTATCATCACCAATGTCGATTAATTTAGAAGAGACAGCTTGTATGGATCAAGAACCAGATTCTTGCATTATATGCCAGGTATGTAAAATTTGTTTTAGTGGAAACTTGTGAATGATGCTCAATGTGAGAATGGAATCTCACTTTGTTCCTTTTTCGCATTTATTAATTTAACCTTGTAGGATGATTATAAGAGTCAAGAGAAGATAGGAACGCTTGATTGTGGACACGAGTACCATGCGGATTGCTTGATGAAGTGGCTGCGCTTGAAGAATGTCTGCCCTATCTGCAAATCAGAAGCATTGACAGCAGAAAGGAAACATGCATAAGTTCAGTAATGTCACCCAAAGGAAACAATTATATATATGCATTTTGGATGGTCATTCAAAGCAGCGCTGCTATTTGTTCCTTCTGCTAATTATTTATTGTAATGCGGTTGGTATTTTGGTATGTATTTTGTACATGCACTTGCAAATATACAACTAAACTAACAGTCACATTGTCTAAATCTTTTATTTGTTGGTCATGTATTTATCAAAACTTGTACAGACTTACTCATTATGCATTTGCATGCATGCTTGTATTATTAACTCTCAGTTAATATGCCATTTTCAGGAGACCCGTTTATTTTTTATTTTTTATATGATAAGATGTGAAGCGTTGGGATTTTGTGTCTAGGAGAAAGTGCAGAAACCCCTCCTATGATTCTGCTTCTTCGCATAGGGAGAAAAAGAAAATACCACACGACGTTTCAATTGAGTGAATTTTACGTAATCGTCCATATTTTAACAGACATAAGTGTGAAACCGTATTTTTTTGTTGCAGTTTCTTACGAGGAACGTTTCCCTTCGCTATGTATTTTTTTTTAAATGGTGAAAGAAATTTTTTTTTTTTTTTTAAGAAAGGTGAAAGAAATTTTATACACGTTATTAGTTAGAGAAATATATTAAAATATTAAAAGTTATTTTAAATTTAAAATATTGAATACTCGTTTAATATTGAAAATTAGGAATTAAATTAATTTTCAATGTCTAATTTTCAATAAAATATTTATTTCAAAAGAATATGTTTATGTAAAAAGGTTTTAGATTTTAATACATTGTATTAATTTTGAATGATTTATTTCCCAATTTTTGGAATCAATATGACAAAAAATTATCATATTTTAAAATTGTATTAAATGATTAAAAAACTCCCTTTGTTTATAGGAATAGTATTGAAAGAATCTTTTTAGTATATATATTTTAAATAACATTTCAATTTAATCAACAAAATATTTTTAATAATTAAACTAAAGTTTTAAAAAGACAAAAGTAAATATGTGAATTTGATACAGTTTAATTTTTTAACTAAAAACCTAATTTGATTAAAAGAAAACAAATAACTTTATTAATTTTTAAACATAAGTATAAGTTTAATTGAATAAAATAATTTAGTAGTTAAATCTTAGAGCAGAGATATTGAAAAATAGGAAGAAATTATATTTTGTTACTTTATTTTATGCATCACAATTACATTTATATTTTTTTAATGTTTAAATTTATTAGAATTTTGAAATATAAAAATATACATAAAAATACAAATTTACAATTTTCATTACAAAGTTACATACTACAGTGAAATAACAAATTTTAATGGGAACAGTAAACTGTAATACTACTTTTGTTCCATAATATTTATTACATTTGAAAAAATTTCACATTTACCTTTTACATATCACCAATAGTTATTACTTAAATTTAATAATTTTCTAAGAAAATTAATAATAAATTATTATGAAATACTAAGTAGTAATAATTATTTAGCACGTGAGGCTTTCAATCATCGCGCATCAGAAAGAGAATATTTTCCCAGCAAAGCTTTATATAAATATTTTCATTATTCTGAATCACTTTCTATATATCTAATCTGCACAATCAATATATAAAAAGAGAAAAAGATAAAACAGAGAATATATATAAAAGGCTAACAAAATATTCCTGGAAAAGGGTGCAATGGAATAAGTACTACTTTTGACTGTAAACTTGAAAGAATGCCGAAACATTGTCCATGGGGGCCCTTTTTGAGCTGAAAACGTGCATATATCATGCTTAATAACTATCATCTGCAGAGAGTGAAGCAATGAAGCATAATTTTGGAAAGGAAAAATAAAATAAAAAAGAGCAAAGACCGGTATTCTTTCTCCAGAGTCTGCAGATTCAACAACTGTAGATCTAATACGACAATTTCCAATTCATGAAAGGACATCATTTTGCAGAAGACAGATCTTCCCATATGAGTTCCCCCAATACTAGTGACCTACATTCCACCTCCAAGGAATCTGATGTTCAACAAAGACTAAAAAAGAATCCCAACAAGTTCTAATGATCAATCTACTTTTACAATTTTGAGATTAATTTTGAATTCTTATTGGAAGTTATGCATAAACAAAAGGAACACAAATTAAAATCAATTACAGAATTAAAATTTTCTGAATATGTCTATATGCTACGGCATCCAAATACAACAGAAGCTACATCAGCTAAGAAAGAAAACAATACACAAGAGGGAAAATTGAAAACCTCTGAGTAACTATCAAAGAACTCATCAACTAAAAAAGCAAGAAAAGGAATATGAAAGATTACGACCTTTTCATTGGATTCCAGAGAAATCTCTTAAGATCTTTAGCATCAGACATACGATTGTAATGGCTGAGTTGCAAGAGGTGGTGTGTCTTATCAAGTGAAATTCTTGAAGTTTATATTTGCAAAGATATTATTTTCCCACCTCCTCAATCCTCACTCCCGGATTTAAACAGTGCAGCAACCAACTTTCTTAACTGCCGAAACATCATCCTTAACATTGATAGTTTGTCCTTTGGGCAAAGCTGCTGGATCATCCCCTATATCAAGTGCTTTCCGGCTAACCACATGATATATTTGAGTCAGCACTTCAGTGAAAGCATTCTCAACATTCATAGACTCAAGGGCAGATGTTTCCATAAAGAACGTTTTCTCCCTCTCTGCAAAGGCCTTGGCATCCTCAGTAGAAACAGCACGCAAGTGACGTAGATCTGCCTTGTTCCCCACAAGCATAATCACTATATTAGCATCTGTGTGACCTCGTAGCTCCTTCAACCATCGTTCCACATTCTCAAAAGTTACATGTCTTGTGACATCATAAACTAACAATGCACCAACAGCTCCTCTGTAGTATGCACTCGTGATTGCCCGGTACCTTTAGTAAAGTAAATAAAATAGCAGTCACTTACAACATTCATAAGCCAAATATTCGCAACAAGATAATCATAACTAAACAAAACAAACATGTATTATTATTATTATTATTATTATTATTATTATTATTTTGACAGACATATATGTCAGTCAAAATCTCTCTGATATTGGAGCTAAAATGAAGGAAACATAAACCTTTCCAACCAAGCACACCGGAACACGAACAATCAAGCGTGAAATCCAAAGTGAAAGGAAAAGGCAAAAAAAAAGGCTTCACCTAAAGTAAGGAATATAATTGATAAAAGTCTGAGCCAGCATTTGAGATATTTCATGCAGCTTGTCATGCACAAGAGAGCCCAAGCTGGCTCGCACTCAATTTCACCATAAGACTGATTTTGGTTCACTGCTATCCAGCAAAAGAATTAGCCAAGCACATGCACATCACCACATATAAAGTTATATATATGCCCAATTTAATTAGTTTCTAAGATACATAGGTTTCATAATAGGTCAATGAGACTTTTAAACATGCCAATCACATGGTTTTGAGTACATTATTTGTTTCTAGAAAACAAACTTCCTAATATATATTTAAAAACACAGCAGTTATTGTTCACAGCCTCCTAGTTTATTTTTGAAACTCTAGTAGTTCAATTGGCTCAAGCTTAGCTCATTTTTCGTGGAGAATGTTTAGACCAAACTTGGATAATTTAGCCAATAATTGTTTCAAGCTGAGTTTTTGAAGGAGCCCAGCCAAAGTATCTCAAAACTATTTTGGTTCAATTTGTATAAAATCTCAATATCTAAGAGATGAAATTTTTATAGAAAGATAAGGAATCCAACTGAATATTATTAATACAATTGCAGCCAAATAGCATACTCAAAAAACACCTGCTTCATTTGGTCAAACGATATCTAGAAAATATCAATACTTGGCAGGTTCAAAACACAAGACAAGTCTTTCCAATATTATTTATACAGAAATAAATGCATATGCTGATGTACTTCATAATAACTGCATGTAATGATCACATTTAAAACTTCTACATCACATCTACCATCCTAAAAACTGAATCAGATCAAGACTTCAAGCAGAAAGCCTCCCTGCTACATATGGAAAGTGGACAATGCTTGCTATATAATAAAGAAGATTCTTTACCAAAGGCAACACAATGCTATAGATGCAATGTCACTTAATAAAACAATTGCATTTTATCTGACAGGAAATATCTCACATGTAATTGGTATTGGCCACTAAGGATAAGGACTGAATTTCAAACAACTTTCTTGAAATACTTATTCTTCAATAATTTGTTTCAACAGTGTAAAATGATTAATATTAGCCAGAATGCAATATTTCCTTGCACAATATCTGAAACTTGATTAGTCTATTGAATAACCCTGACAAAGAGAAAACAAAAAACTTAATCCAATATAAAGATATCTTCATGTAGGGTAAAGTACTTGCCAATTCTTAACTCAATAGTTTTCTTAAAATGGATAACGCAATGCTCTAATTACTATTACAAAAAATTCATTTCAAACGTTAATTACCGGAAATGTCCTATAAATACCCACTTAGATTCGAAAATCAACCATTGGTACAGCCATTACTGCAAAAACTTGCATTTTATTGTCCAATGCTATGAAATTAAGCTCCTTTTTATTTCCTAAATATTTACTAGCAATCACCAACCAAAAATATACTCCATTAACAATCCTTCTCTCAAACATCCCAAAAATTAAATTAAAAAAAAATTCCCTACACAGAGATTATTTTTCTCACCAAAGCAACAGATCGTGAAACCAAAATGAAGAAAAAGATTTAGGATTGGTTATTCCACAACCCAAAATCTCAATCAAAATGAGAGGGAAAACATGACGAAAATCAAAAGAAAAGAACCTTTCCTGGCCGGCGGTATCCCAAATCTGAGCCTTCACGATCTTGTCATCGACGCGAATGCTACGGGTGGCAAATTCGACGCCAATAGTAGATTTGGATTCGAGACTGAATTCGTTTCGAGTGAATCGAGAGAGTAGATTCGATTTCCCGACTCCAGAGTCGCCGATTAACACCACCTTGAAAAGATAGTCGTAATCATCGTCTGCTCTGTACGCCGCCATATCTTCCTGTCAAAGTCGGGTCGGGTCAAGTACTTCCCTCTCTTTCAAGGGATAATTGGTTTGTTGATGTTGTTTTTGGATTAAATCGCAAGGATTTGAGATTATAGACGCGGGGAGAGATAGAGGGGCTTTGAATTGGATTCGCAGCTTGTGAAATTTTGATGACAATGGGCGGGCCAAGTTAATAGATGAACATTATTATTATTATTATCATCATTATTATTATTACTATTATCATTATCATTGACTCCTTTTATTTTAAAAAATAATTTCTCTGATACCCAAAAAAAAAAATTCTGTGAAAAATATTTTCTAAATTTTCCATATTTCCGGCACTTAAAAAAAATCAAGCACTGAAAGTTTCATAATATAATCCATTAGGCTTTAAATAATTTTATAAATGCTTCAGGATGAATCCAGGCAGGGCCAGATCAATAAATTCTTTTTTTTTTTTAAATCTGAATTTCATTTTTCAAATTTTTATTATTAACCCATTTAATTTACATATACATATTTCTATTATATTTATAATGAATGTTATTCAATCTTATTTATTGATTTCAATAAATAAATATGACAAAACAGTGAAAATTAATAAAATGATAACGGAACTATATAATTGAGTATGCATAATAACTATTATGGAAATAAAACAAGTTTAAAGCTGCACTTCAACATAATACATAAAAGAAAAAGAAAGTCAAAAATTAAAAACTAATTATTGAGCATATCAATAGTAAACCGATTACCAATAAGAAAAATAGATATTGAAAGAAGAAACAAATAAATAAAAAAAGGTACAAAAATTAAAAGAAATAGAAAATATAAATTGGGTAAATGGTGATTTGATTCGTTACTTATGAAGTTTGAACTTTGATGACATTTAAACTTTTAAATTATTAGAATAAATTTAAGCTTTTGGTTTTTATAAATTAAAAAATAAAAAAGCACAATTAAATAAAATTTAATCAGATTGAATTCAGGATGGGTTATGCATAATCCACTATTGTCCAGAATCCATAATGAGTATAATTTTTAATATCCAGCCAAATCCATTTATTAAACAAATCGGATAAAATCCGAACCATTAGGATTAGATTGAAGCAGACATCCGTCGGTTGGGATTAAATTAACATCCTTATGCACAATGGTGCCTAAATGCAAGTAATTCAAATATCTAAACTCTGTATTCCAGTGTAGTAAAATGAAAATGTTTCCTATAGAATCCAAGTAGAATGGATGAAATGAAGCAATACGAGTGTAGTAAATGATGGGACGGTACCAAACAAGGTGAAAAGTAAGTTCTGTAGGACAATGGTGAGACCAAGAATGTTGGGCACCAAATCTGCAACATGCTCGCAAGATGAATATTGTGAAGATAATAATGCTGAGATAGATGCTTAGATGTTCACAAGATACAAAAGGCAGAAGCAGCTGAAGTTAAAGATAATATAAGAAGACTTCCGAGATGATAGGTTATACAAGCCTCAAAATGGAAAGTGCTAACAAAGGAAAAAGATGGACCTAAAACTACTTGGGAGGAATTATAGTATTTGAATATTAGCAAGGATATAGTATCGAATGATTAATAAACTTCCTATTTAAAATTAAGAAATCAAGAGTCAAAGACCAAAATTACTTAGAATCAAAAAACTAAATTTCATCGATTCCATCCCAAAATATTTTGACTCGCGATGTAACATGTAGATTGAAGCGAAAACACACCTCAAAGGCCAAAAAGAGTTATCTATTTTGAATTATATTTCCAGACAGACTGCAAGCTTCAATTTATGAATAAAGTTACAAGTCAGGCAGACCATATTCTATATAGCAAATAAAAATGTTTTTACATCTTCAATTCGAAATAAGGAAAAGTAACAGAAAAAAATATCAGTTGGTTCTCTGTTTAAAGTTCAATAAATACCAATAGAATTCTGCATATGCAGTTTCAAGAACGTAAGCAGGTCTCTATTGTTTTGGTTCTCTAAGAAAGTGTTGGCTTTTACAACATATTCGAATTCCGGCCCATACATATGAGATGCACATGCCGCTTTACAAGTCAGGAGCTGCAAATCACCTGTTGCAAAAAAACAAAAATAAAGAAAATTAATATGGCATAAACTTGGCAATTAAAAGAGCTCAAAACCCTGTGACTAGAAGTTTAACTGAGCTGAGTCAAGTTTTATTTTTCTTACTAGTAATGTTTGAAATCCTTCAGCTTAACTTTGCTCAACGTAATTACTATTAAAAACCTAAAACCTAAAGAAATTTATTTATTAATATTAAAAATAAAGCTCAAATAAGCTTGGGTTGAGCTCAAATTAGTAAATAAAACTTCAATAATACTTGATTATGCTATTGAGTCACTTGAGTTGAGCAATAGTACTCTGATTTTAAGCTCAATTCTTTGAAAGTTAAAACCAAGTTTAATTAAATATTTTGCATGTTGAATCCAAGTGGCTTGACTCATAACCATAAATCTTAAACCCAAGTAATGCAAGGAAATTAATCGTAAGGTGTGCGTCTAAAATAAGACACAATTAAATTGGAATTTTAGAGTTGCCAGGTAGGTTAGATAGATATGATTTTGATTTATCGACTAAGAACAAGTTGAAGCTTTCTAGCCCCTTTTAATACTTTATCCTGTTTTCATGTCTCAAAATTCAAGAGTATCTTGGGGTGGGCTCTATTGAGTTGCCCACTTGGCCTTATAAACCATATCGGCATGTTCAATTCAACACTAGCTCATCATAGAAATCTGCCAATGTCTAGGATTGTGAAAATTCGGACTAAAATAAAAAAGAACTCTATCAAATTGAAAATTCAGGAAAAATTTAATGGAGATGTTACCAGGGGCAAGCAAACAGTTGAACCGAACCAAACCAAGGCCAAAAAATGCAACCAGAAAGTTTTGGATGATAGACTGAACCAAAATTGTCATCTGACTCAAATTGAACCAGTCAGTTCGTCTGGGTTGGTCAGTTTTTACCATGTCGGTTCGATTTTAAGCTCAACCGATGAATTTCTTGAACCGAAAAATAGATTCGGTCCAAACTGAACCTCTCTTGAATAGCTGATTGGACTGAAATGAAATAGATCGGTTCAGTTCAATCGGTGGTTTTGCACACTCCTAGATGTTAGCATTAATAAATTGTCCTATTGAAATATAAAGTTTCGAAACCCTCCTAGTAAAACGAATATTAAAAAGGTAACTTAGTGCATAAAGCATCCCATAGTTGTAGGCTCTGGGGAGGACTAATGCGTGCAACCTTCCTCTTGCTTTTTGTAGCAAGGGTATTTTCATTGTTTGAACTCATTACCTCTATGTCACAAGTGGAGTAACTTCACCATTATACCAAAAAACCACTCTCTATTAAAAATATAAATTGCTTGTTAAATTTCCTACAACTAAAAGAAAAGTAATTATTGCAATTTGCAAAGAGGCTCTTCTCTCCGCAACAGATTAAGATCATGATTTTAACTTGGACTATGCTTATGGGGAGGAATATAAACTACATCAGCGCCCTTCTAGCACTAACCAACAAAGAAGTTTCCTATCTCCAGTCCATAGACAGGCCGGCAACTCCATCTCTACTTCAGAAGCACAAAATCAAAGACACCAGCTCCTTCTTTCCTAACCACTTAGCCTACAAAAATTCAGTCACCGACCAAATTCACAGCAAATCCTGAACCTACCTCTAAATTATAAAGCCATCAGCAATAAACTGATGAACAACCACAACTTAATCAGTCAGAATTGACAAAATTGAAAAGAAAAAGAAAAAAAAAAAGAACACAGTAGCTTTGGGAAACCAAGAAAATGATGAACCAAGATGGAAGAGCACAGATCTAGACATCATCCTTCAATTCAACCATAGGAAAAACCAATATAGGTTGGCCCCAAAAGAAAATAGAACAAAAAAAAAAAAGGAAGCCAATTAATTAGACACTTCTCTGGCAGCAAATAAAGCCAACTAACGTTCATACTTCCTATAAGGCCCATAAAAATTATCAAGAGTGCCAAAGTGTGAACAGTATATCGATCTGACAGAATGAAAGGAGACTTTAAGAAGGCAAGGTCAAAACAATCAAGGAAAACAAAAAAGAGGGCATATGAGGCTGGAAAAGAGCAAGATCAAAAAGGAAAAGGCACCAAACAAGAAAAATATTGGAGGGGAAAAAGAGACGGAAGCGAAGAAAACAACAGAAGAGGAAGACGGAGAAGAAGGAAGGGGGTGGGAAGAGGAAGTACAGAGGGATACAAAGGAGTACGAAACATAGGGCCTTTTGAAACTTCAAACTTCAAAGTTCAAGGACCAAAAGTACGATTTGTCAAACTCTCTTAGTTACTACAAATTAAACAAATTCAACAGCAAGAAAAACAAATGCTAAATTACCTGCAGCAAGTTCTGTTGTGAGCATGTTCCTGCTGAAGTGACGTGCCAACCACCAACGGCAGCGGATCATCCAAGCCTTTCCTGATTTGCCATGTGTAAGAAATTTGGGAATCCTGTTGTAACAAGCAGAGAAACCTTCGTGTTTTCCACCATTTCCATGAAGACATCCTGACATACGATCCTCTTCACATTGAGAAACTTTGAGAAAGCATGAAGCAAACTCTCTCCATATATTATATTCAACATAGACAGCATCCAAATGCAAAGCTATCATTTCCAAAAGGGATTCAGGGCTATAATCCCCTGCACATATAATAAAAGAGAAATTACTAAACAATAGAATGACAAGATTCCTATCACATAAATGACAGGTTCAAATGGACAGGCAAAAACACAGAAGAGAACGGATATGACTCCAAGGCCCTTTGATAGGGTAGAAGATAAGTTTGTTCAACAGTGATGCACGGTTGACCAGATTCCTATCACATAAACTACACTTCCACATTGACTAGCAAAAACACAGAGTGTGGACATGACTCCAAGGATCAAAGGCCCTTTGATAGGGTAGAAGATAAAGTCTGTTCAACAGTGATGCAAGGTTGAGTTTTCTCCTATCAAGGAAGATTATACAAATGAGGACATAAACGAGGAGAGTTGGAATTTAATCTCATCTCAAAAAAAAAAAATTTACTATGCTCAGATATCTTTGTACTTTCTCCTATTTACGAGCGAAATGGTTTTCTATTTTGAATTTTCTTCTGTCTACAAAAAGTTGGAATCCTTAATGTCAAGGAAACAAGTCCAACAATGGCTTGGAGTTGAAGCACCGGCGTGTTCAGAATTACCCTGGGTTTTTATATATGCTTGTGATGTTCTATTTTCAACATAACATAATCTGCTATTCAATTAATAAGAATTTCAGGAAGTATGCTTCCATTAATTTTTAATGCAATTCTAATAGAAGACATAGTTGTCAAAGGCTCAAAGCGCACTAAGCCACAAAGGGTTCCTGGCATAGTTGTTAAAGGCACACTAAGGTGCACTAAGGCGCAAAGGGGTCTTGGAGTCTAGGCACAATGTGCAAGGTGAAGGCGCAAAAATAAAGGAAAAAAATATAAAATAATTCTAAAATTGAACAAAAAAAATATAAAATAATTATAAAATTGAACAAAAAATTCATATTAATATTATAAAACATATAAAATCTTAAATCACACTATTTAATGCTTGGAATATCTAAATATAATTTCAGCAGCCCTAAATTAAAAGCAATAACCATTAGCCTAAGTTTCAGCAGCACAAATCAGCAAAAAATTCAGCAGAATAACAGCTTATAATTGAAGCTATTAGACTTGAAAGAGAAGTGAGTAGAACAAATTGAGAGAGAGAGAGAGGGGCCGGGGATTGAGAAAAGATTCAAAGAATAGTTGAGAGACATGTCTTTCTTTCATGTTAATCAATTGCTGAATTGTAGGAGAAGACTTCTTTGTGAAGGCTTTAATGGATTTAAATTATCTAATTGGGGCTTTTCTTTGGTTGTCAATAAACTGGAGTAGAGGAGCTTAACGCAAAGTGGATCTACGTTTTTCCTTCTGCAGGTCTACCAATACCTTCTATTTCTTTTATTTTATTTATTTATTTATTTTATACTAATAGAAGCCTATATAAACACAGCTGGACCGCATATATTAAAAAGAAAAACCCTAAGATCTATTGGTGGCATAAAATAATGAAAGGGCACACTTTTTTATGCCTTGTGCCTGCACCTAGGTGAGGGCTTTTTTCTGCTCTTGAGGCTCCAGGACCTGCGCCTTGAGTCAGGCGCGCCTTAGGCATGCTTTTCACAACTTGATCTAAGGAAGTGCAGGCTTTTCCTCATAGGAATGAATCCTAAATTATACTGATAGTTCTATTTTGTTTGTGCGATTTTCTTTGCACTAGTGAGTTAAAAGCAGATAATTATTAATCATTGCACCTAATTTGTTTATTTATATTAAACCCTAGCCCCAATTTCAATAAATCAAATTTTCCTCTTTGGAGTTCTAGATACGTAAATCAAGCAGCTGAAAGGATAATCGTAAAAACCGGAACTTCATGAAATTACAAAAAAAAAATCCTTATTCAAAGATGGAGAGATTGTCAAGAGACTGGAACTCCAGTCTTCAAATAGATAATGAAGACATACATCAGTTTGTGAAATTGGGAGAGGTAGGGGAGAAGGACACAGCACGAGGCTATCACACAAATGCAAGGATAATTTACCATTTTGATGCAGGCTGATTAGCTTTCCCAGTGACTTGCTACATGTAGGGTCATTCTTTAAGGTGTCCTCAGAACAGGTTGAAAGCACTATGCAGTTTTTAGGATCAACATGCTCTAAAAGGTGAGTCCTCATTCTGCAAAAAGGAATTCTGTTAATTCTATTGAGAAAAGAATTCTGCGAAAGAAACCAAAAAGGGGATTCAAGTTCTTATCAAAATGACAAACATGAATAAAGCATAATAACTGATCAAACTACATCTTGAAAAGTGGAAATATGAAAATCTAACCCAACTCGAAACTACTAGATGGTATGTTACCAAATTCAATAGACATTGCAACTCTTGCAAAGCAGGTAGCCGTGTGATTGGAAAGCACTTTATTACCTAACAGTTCATCTAATATCGGATAATGATAACTCCTAACTAAGAACAAGAACTTGTAAAAACTAAACAAAGGGTACAATATTACAGCTTTTAAACAAGACTTTAGCAACTAGAAGGTTTGCATTTCTTTGAAAACCAGATTGATGTTTGACCTGGTACAGGACAGCGCAAGAGAGTTCTATATACCCAAAATAATCATACAAAAAATAATTCTGATCAATTATTATATATATACACACACACATGGTTGTCTTGTGTGAGTGAGAAATTTTACATATTTTAATTTTAAAAAAATTTTAAATAATTAATAGGAGGAAAAGTTGCAATTGGTTTAAGAAAAAGCTAACATTTCAGTAGCAAAACTGTAAGGTGTATTTGGTTATGAAAGTTGTTAAACTCATGCTTCTTAAATATACAGCGATATGTTGTCAAAATCACAGTTTTCCCTTAAGTAATGGCTGATTCTACACATACGACAAACGTTTCTGAGGCATGGAAAAACCATTCCAGGTTATTTGCCCTTCTATCTGTAAAGACTCTATTTGCAAAACAATTGATGTTATATTTCTCCAACTTAACTTTTACCTTTAACATCATAAACTTAGAACACCTACATATGCTGGTGTATGCATGAATGTCTAAGAGAGAGAGAGAGAGATTAACATCTAAATAAATCACAAATAACCTACACATCACCATCATTAAAAATTTACTCCTTTGGCTACACTATCATTGCAGCTACCCTTCCTTCCCACAACATCAGAACCACAGCAATAACCACCCATCATTTCTGCCAAATCTTCTGGCAACAAATACATATTCCATTGTTTTTTCTCATCAATCAAATAATTGTCATTCCATTTACTAACCAAACTAGCTTAACTTCCCCAACATATCACTTTTTCCTTTCAATTTTCACTTGCTTTTGGGCAACAAAGAGCAGTAAATAACTTGGCAAAAAAGTGAATACCTGTTAGAAAGCGCTGCATGTGAATTGCCATGTAACTTCTCAAGTTCATGGAGGGCCTCTTGATCTTTACATCCAATCAGCAATAACTGGCACAAAAAGGAACTAGTTACATTCAGATATCAAAATACTACATTCAGATATTAAAATTCTACTCGGTAATAAAATCGCCAATTGCATGTCAATGATGAATACCACACACAAGTTAATGATTTCAACTATTGCAAACAAATAAAAGATTATTGCCAAATTCAAAAGCACCCATCAAAATATTAAGAAGGGAACAAGGGCAAATTTGGAACAGATAGTGTCTGTGACTCACTTTTCCAACTTAAGGATAAAGACTGTTAGCTAGATGATACTCAAAAGCAAGCAAAAACCATCTTTCAGGGCAACAAAACTGCACATATATCAATGCGTATGGAATTCCACATTAAAGAAGAGCCAATAGTTAGAATAGTTTGTGAAGATACAATTTGGAAGGGAGGGCTGAGAGATGAAGACAGCATCCACTGAAATAAAAAGAGTGAATTTTTCTGTGAGGAACAACTTGATGTCAATCTGACCGGACCTAGATAATGAAGGTTTCAACTCTTCAGCCACGCAATGGTTTGTGCATGCACGCAGATGATTGAAATACCTGCAAGCATGTGGCCGCCCTAGAAAAACTCAAACTATTCACATAACTAACTGTCTAGTTCGAGTTAACCTGAAACATAACCAAGTTGGTTGTGAAAAGTTGACAATGGAGGACTAAAATGTAGTTTTCTGACAAGAGGCAACAGTGACAATTTGCCGATTATTTGCATTCCTACTCCAATTAAAAATAGGTTTCGATGAGAATATTACAGACTTCTTCCATAGAAATCATATCTATATCTATAATACAGAATCTACCTATAGTATGCATAAATGGGCAATTTTTTTTTTTTGGGGGGGGGGAAGGTGAGGGTTGGAGGACATAATCGTCTTTACAAACTTTTAATATTGCCTAAATTATCAAATCTTTATTATTCATTAAGTTATTTGCATTTATGTTTACTATTACTTTATCAAAACAATATGTTGATATACCGATTCTCTATGCTTAGTGTTTAAGGATTTATAAACTCTTGTAAAAAAAATTCTTGAATAATGACCATTATTTTAATGAACTCAAACAATTAATTTATGTTAATCAAAATCAAACCGTTTGATCCACAAGCCCCTTGACCACAAGTTTAAAACAACAGCAATTTTAGCTTTTCAGAGTATAATCCTCCCCTTTTGCACATTATATAGATGTCCACAAAAGGTTGAAACATATGAAAAAACAAAAATAATGTAAAGAATTCTTGATGTTGGAGCATCCTAGTTAAATTAGAAGTCTTTTATCTTATTTTGAGAATTAGTCATTTTTCTGTAATTTTCATCCATTGAAATAAAAACCTCAACCCTAGAATATTCGAGCAATACAAGCAATACTATCCAAAACTTGTTCTTATTAATTGTTCCTATACAAATTTATAGTTTATCGCACCATTTAAATTCTCCTATGGTTATTGCATTTTTTTTCTCGTCAAGAAAAGGAAAAGAAGAAGGGAGAGTCAATTATGTATCTTTGCGCAAGTTAAATATCAGCTTACTACTAGGCTAAGCCTCCAAGTACATGCTTATTCAGTTTACAGTGATAAATGTCTATTAATTAATATGTTCATATTTGTCAATTATTATGATTAAAACAATGTTCTTACATTTTCTTTTAGTACTAATAGACCTATTTACTGAACTTTGCAATGTTACAATTGCACCCCTTTTTCTAATTTGTTATTACTGACCCAGTTTGCAAGTTTGAGATTCATAGCATATTTCACTGGAAGGGCCTAAACTATATGAGTATGCACTTAATGGAGTATCAACTTCAATTTATAACTCAAAAGTACCCAATCTTCAATTTATGTAACGGTAAAAGACCTTTGCTTGCAATCAATAATCTCTATTGACCGGACGGTCACGTAGCTTGACACATGTATTTTACAATCTGACTCATATTGCCATATCAGCTTAATCTCTCTCTTGCCTTTTTCATTCTTTTTCTCTCTCTCTTCCTTCAGATCTACTTCCTCTCCCCGATCTTCACATCTAGTATTACTAAATAATTTTCCAAAAATAAATTTTTTTTTTTTTTTTTTTTAGATTCAAGTTTTCTAGAAAACTATATATTGAGGCTCAAAGATTCAAGTTCTCACCTTTTCCATAATCAACACTTCCAAATCATATATACATTTATCATAAATCTGCTCTGAGTAATCCTTTCCTTTTTAAATTAACTACATCTTGATTTCGTGATTTTTGTATTATAGCATTTAACGATAAAAAAGAATGAAAAGTGAAGTCCAAGGGAAATAAACAAAACCCAGAAACATAAAATAGCAAAAAGACGATGAAAAACAAAATAATCGAATTGCCATTATGCCCTAAAAAAGCATCATACTATACAACAAATCAAGAGATATTGATCTCATTCCTACCATTCTAGAAATTTTTTTTTTAAGATTATATAAGTGAGCAAAATAGATTCAAGTGGAGAAAAAAACGAAAATTGGTTAGAGAGTGGAAGCATGAGCAATTGGAGAGTTTGGATCTCATATTACATGGTGAGCTTCTTGGAGTCCTAGAGCTAACAAAACTGGAGGAACTTAACTGCAAACATGGAAGGTGAGATCTTTGTTGTGACAGGTCATGGCCATGGCATCCGGCAATGCTTCCTCCAGCCCTCCCAGCCTGCAGTGCATCCACGCACACCTCACTAACAGGTATCATATTTCAGATTCAGCTAGTGAAGGTCCAAGCTGCAGACCTTCTGCCCGGTGAAGGTCATCTAGTCCTTGGATTACCCCACGAGGTGGCACTTAAATGGAGTTTGGATCTCATATTACATGGTGCATAATTTGAGCTTCTTAGAGTCCTAGAGCTAACAAAACTCAGAGGAACTTAACTGCAAACATGGAAGGTGAGATCTTTGCTGTGACAGGTCATGGCCATGGCTTCCGGCAACGCTTCCTCCAGCCCTCCCAGCCTGCTGTGCATCCATGCACACCTCACTAACAGGTATCATATTTCAGATTCACCTAGTGAAGGTCCAAGCGGGAGACCTTCTGCCCGGTGAAGGTCATCTAGTCCTTGGATTACCCCAAGAGGTGGCACTTACTTGTTCCAAAGTTTTTGTGGCTGCCAGAGGTGGATGTGAGATCAAGCGACAGGCAGAAAAGTTTTTGTGGCCGCCGGAGGTGGAGAGAGAGAAATAAGGAAAAAGGTGAGAGGGAGAGGGAGAGGGAGAGGGACAAGGTTGATGTGGAGTAGTGACCAGATAATTAAAAATTTGCCACGTGTAAAATTTGTGGTATTCCGGCCAATGGAAATCATTGATTGCGGGCAAAAGTCTATTACCCTTACATAAATTAAAGATTGGGTATTTTTAAATTATAAACCGAAGTTGATACCCCATTAAGTACATATCTATGTAATTTAGGCTCTTCCAGTGAAATTCACCCCCCTCCCCCCCCTCCCAACCCCCTAAAACATCTTTTCAAGATGATGATACTCCAAATTGGTCCCCAAATATTTCGACTATATTCAATATAAGGCTAATTTAAGTTTACGGCCAACTTAGGGCAATGGTTTTATCTAAGTCAATTGAATTCAATTTTTATTCAAAAAGAATAAAAAAAATTTATTTCATATTTAAAAGTCAAAAACACTGATAATTGAAACACAAAATGAAAAAATAAAAAACAAAAATTGAAATTCAAGGCCAAAAACAATAGAAATTGACTTCTATTCTACAATATCTTTACTTTTGGCTTTTTTTTTTTTTGAAATTTATTCTTGGCTCAATTTAAATCCAATTTTTGTTCAAATAAAATAAAAAATTACTTCCACATTTTAAGAGATAAAAAGTTCATAAATTGAAAAATAAAATAACAAAAACTAAAATTTAAGTCTAAAAATGATAAAGCAAGTTTATTTTTGCAACTTACAATTGGGTTATTTTTTTATTTTGCATATTCTTTTTTCAATTTTTTGAATTTTTATCTTCTAATTGGATATGGTTTCAAAAATGCAAAGAAAAAAAATATATAAAAAACTTTCGTTATCTTGACTTTTTCATTGATGAGTTGAATTAAATATGTTGAACTATGATAGATTTTGAATGTACGTAGAAAGTTCTAGCGTCTTACAACTATTTTGCTTTTTTTTTTAATCTTTTAAAAATAAAATTTTGAAAATAATTCTCTATTTTGTTGAATGAAAATTGGATTCAATTGACTAAAAAGACAAAAACATTATCTTATTTTGGACCTAAACTTAAAATTTGGACTTAATTGAATATAGTAGAAATATGTGGGGACCAATTTTGAGTGGAATTTTTCTCAAAAACTGGTTTAGGGTGCAGTTAATCCCAAACATACAAATTGGCCTAATAATAGTAACAAATTTAAAAATATGGTGCAATTGTAACAAGTTGCAAAGTAAGAGGTAAATGAGTCTATTAGGCCACTTTTTTCTCCTATATAGCTGAATTCAACTTCTACTATAAAAAACTATATATTTGATCCTTAAATTCTTTGCTGGTAATGTATAACTCATTTCTCCTATTTTCTTACGATTTTTCTTTTTTATTTCTATGATTTTGAATGATACTGGCAACTTATATTTGTTTAAATGACCTCTTTCCTTATGTTATATTTTTAGGTTATAAACGAATTCAAGCATTTTTATTTGAATTTTTTTAAACTATGATCTGAAAGTTTACCATCTTTAGTTTATTTATTTCGTACATTTTA
This sequence comes from Jatropha multifida, assembly GCA_948099535.1. Lineage (NCBI taxonomy): Eukaryota > Viridiplantae > Streptophyta > Magnoliopsida > Malpighiales > Euphorbiaceae > Jatropha > Jatropha multifida. Next base: position 44,867 of record CANUEX010016889.1, read on the forward strand.
TTGAAGCAATAACCTCAAATTGTATGTTTATGACAAAGCAGGATTCTTATAATGCCAGGTAATTTTATTTCCAAAAGAATCATAAAACATTATGTATGACTTTCAACATTGCTTTATTATTAATAACGACCATATTAATTTTTTAAAAGAATATTTAATAGACTAAAAAATTTACATAAAATCTAATGCAAGATACATGACAAAAGAACTAGATATGAGCATACTTTAAGTGTACAATATATATATATATATATATATATATATATATATATATAATTTCACAATAAAAATAAATCAAAATAAGTGAAATTAAAGAATATCAGTTACCTCTGACATGTGCTAATACAAAAACACATCAACTGCAGGTGCTAAACCAAATAGTAGCTTGGAAAAATAGTACTGAAAAGAAGAAATAAGAATGAATGGAACACAATGATTGACTTATTGTTCTTGTTATTGATGATTGATGCAGCAAAAAACAAGAAGATGCACATTACTTTCGCTATGACTTATCCTGGAAGAGAATAGGATACTTTTTTGCATAACCTAATATTTTTTTACATGCTAAGTATGCATGCTGCTTCTATAGGTTGTGTGAATCTAATCTTACTATGCGAATCCTGAGATAATGTAACAGTGTCAAATAAGGAGATTACTACATGTAGATACTGTTTAAAGACTGTTTTTCCCTCAAAGATAAAATTATAAAATCTAGTTCATTGAAACAGACCATAGAGTGCAACTGAATACTGATATCAGAATCCTAATTGACATGCAAAACTTGGGACTAATCATTTATGGAAAAATTTAAGTTCAAGAATGCCATGTATCTGATTTTCTAAAAATATTTATGAGATATCTAGCATTTATATTCACCATACCTGTATCAAGGGAAGTATGGCTGCCATTATCGGGGGTGTTGCGTAAACAGCTTCTCTCAAGTACTTCACTGCATTCTCATATTCATCATCTAAAGTCACCTTTTCGAATTCCCAATTCTTAGTTTGCAAGGGTAACAACCATGGATCCAAGCTTTCTTAGCAAAAGAGAGAATTTCAGTAAGAATCAAATCAATCCATAGCAAGGGTGGCATGCAATTATCAGAAAATGACTAACTGAACTTCATTGGAAAGGACCGCTCATTTGTATTTAAAATCATTGGTTCACACAAACTAAGAAAACTAATAATTCTAACAACGTGCATGATTCTTGTTAATGATGAGTGACATGCAGCATTCATAATATGCAATCATTTAATGATCTTCAATGCGCTGTGAATTACAAATAGGACAACTCAGAATTTAGTTCCTGAGGTTTGGTTAAAATTACTAATTTGTTCATGTACTTAGATTGCCCCACTCAATGGAATTTGCCAAGTTTTGTTATTATGGTATACACATATATAGGCTCATGCATGTATAAATAAATGGAGAAAGTTACACAGTGCAGCATAATGCATTTCTGTTGTGTTCCAAATACAGGCACACAACAGGTGATGTGCAATTTTTGTATACATGATAGAAGCACAATTTATGATCTTTACCAAATGAGCAATGACAAAAAAACTACACAGTAATGGTGAATGAAAATTATAAATATAATGACAGAAAAATGTTAAGGGAATAAGAACTCACTTAGAGCAAACAAATTTGGTATGGAATGCATATGATCACCATTATTTTCAGCAGAGGCCTCATTTTCAGCAAAATTCACATAAAACCCAGTTGGCTGGATGTCCGGTGGGAGATCTGTCTTCAACTTATTATGTACCTCCATATATGCCCCTTCTTTGTTAAGGTCACTATCTTCCTGCATTGGCACTCTGTGATCATTCATGACCGATGTTTCTGAGTCACGTTGCAGGGAAGATTCATCATAAGAAAGTGCATTATGGCCCTCTGAACTGAATCTTGAAGCTGAAATGTCTAACCGAGAATGAATAAGTGATCTTTCTGAATTTGTGGGGGTAGAAATTTGGTTAGCATCCTTCCACTGCATGTCTTCAGGAAGGTTAGAGTACCAAAGGGTAAAGAATATCAAACCAATGATCACAAGGAACATTGGATGACCCACGAATTCATGTTCTTGCACTAGGCTGAAAAAACCATTAAGAGAATAATAATTTGAATCAAGCTATATTATCTAAAAGACATATTATAGTAACTTCCTCTTTATAAAAAAATAAATTTTTCAATGACGATATTAAGAGATTACAATGTGGACAAAAGTATACCTCAAACCCCTAGCCTAATCTACCTATGGATAAAAGCAGCACAAAAAGACATCCGAAAAATTAACATCAATTGCGCCACACCCACAAAGAAGCCATAAAAGCCATATTCTCCCACAGCATTTTAAAAGATGCAACTTTTTTTTTAAAAAAAATGTGGGATAACGTAAATTTAGCTTCTAAACTTTGTTAATTTTTCTATTATACTGTCTCAATTTTTTCAATTTTTCTACTTTATTGTGAATAAAATGAGGGAAGGACGTCTAAGATGGTTTAGTCATGTCTTATGTAGACCCCCATGTGATCCAGTTATAAGTGTGATATGTTCCATTCAAGGTTGTCAAACGGGAAAGAGGTAGACCTAGAATCGCATGGAGAGAAAAAGTTTCAAAGGGCTGCTTTTTCAGGAATAAGTGAGGAAGTGGCTACAAACAGAGCAAAATGGAACCAAAAGATTCATATAGCCGATCCTAAATGATTTGGATTAAGGCTAGTTGTTGTATTTTCTAAACTTTACTTTTGTCAATACAATGTATAAACTATTAATTTGTTTACAGTTATATACATTTAGCTGGAATTTCTTGTCGGACATGAAAATGAACTATTCTACCCCATCATTTTACTTCATTCATTTTTCTAGATTGTTACCTTTATCTTTTTTTTTCTCTCTCATTTTCTACATATTTTCTTTTTCTTTTTTAAAATATGAAAGAAGATTATAAGGAATCCTTAGATGTTTTTTTTAAAAAAAAAAGAGAGAGATATAAGACCTCCAAATGAAAAAGAAAATGAGGATAGACAAATAAAAGAATGGATGTTTATGTTCGACATCATTCATTAAGAATAAATTTTTTATTTTAATTTTTCAGTAAAACTTCTGGTTAAATGTACTTGGTTGAAGAAATTTTCAAGTCAGATACCAAAATAGAAAAATAGGCAAAATTCAACCACCAAATATATAGTTATCGGGCATTCCTAGCACCTTATAAGAAGCTAGTACATAACCATCCTAGCACAAAGTCAGCCTGCATAGGAGTCGGGACTGTGGCGCATGGTGCATGTTATGATCTCAGTTATAAGATATGGAACTTGGAGCCTACACTGAAAGTATGGGATTCAATGTGAGGTTTACATGAATATGGCTCTCCAATCTCAACTGTCAGCTTTTGAAGTATGTTTCTCCCAAGGTTCATATGATCACCATAAATCATTAACCCTAGTACTAATGGTTGAATTTGATCATCAAGAAAGTGGAAGATACAACAATTACAGATATAAAAGCACAAAAAGAGATTACTTCCCTTGACAAGCACATCAACTTTATGACCAAACAGAGTAAATTAAATAATTAAATCTATACTTTACATTTATAAATGTATGTCAATTAATTAATGAAGTACAACATGTGTGGCAAGGATAAGCAAATCAAAACTTCTTTCATTTGACTAATAGTATCACCACATGGAGCATATTGTGATGGATCATATAATTCCAAGAATTAACATTTCACAAGAATAGGGACTCTAATATACAACTTCTATCTACATTTGTGCAACTTATTAAGCCTGGCAACAGAGAAATCCCATACCTTCTAGCATTCTGATGCTCATCTTCAATGTCTCCTTGCATAAGACGGTTAATTATAGATTCCAAACAAACAATGAAAACATCCTGCTCAGCCAACGTATTTGATCAACACAATAGTAATAACAAATGGGCAGCTGATGAAAGCAAGGATTTCAACAACACCGTGAACACTAAACAAATTATCATGATTTTGAATATAGAACCTTTTCCATGTATAGACTCCTGTTCTTTTTTGATAACTTGATTGCAATTCTCCTCATCCAGGTATCATAGATGCCATTGATAGTTGTCAAGTTAACATCATCACCTTCTATATGCTTGAGAAACTCCAGTAAAACCTAGAAAATGACAGAAGAGTATATTACATTGTCCATGTCCCTCACACCAATATAGGCATATCACCAAATAAGAAAATAGGCATAAAAGATACAGATACTTGGATCCCAAGGAATCAACAAAATAAAATTAAAATAAAAAAAAGGGCACTATCAAAAGAAAACCCATTCCACCTTATCGATACCGTATGGAATAGGTAAAGCTAATTATGTTGTTGATACAAGCATTATACGTCCTGTTTGCAATTGAATTCAGTATATATTGAAAAACATGCATGCGCATTAACACATATATATTTTTCTGTATGTTCAAAAGCTTACTTGTCATAACAAGTTCAATATATGTTTTTCCATCAAGAAGCAAGGAGTATCATGCTAGAATATTTCAGTTAAAACATTTCCTCATTTTCCTTCCATAATACAGTGGTAAAGGATAAAAGAACAAAACCAAGGAAAGTTCAAAATGCAAACACAAAGGTTAACGCGTAATTTAAAAATATTACCATGTCATCAATTGCATTACAGCTAGAAGTGTGAAAAAATGTGGTCTCACAATATCATTTTCCCAATTTTTCTGTAAGTTTAAATACTTGCTTGTCATACCAAGTTCACAATATATGTTTTTCCATCAAGAAGCAAGGAAGATCGTACTAGAATATTTCAGTTGAAAATTTATCCAGTTTTCTTCACAATACAATGGTAAAGAATAAATAACAGAACCAAGAAAAGTTCAAACCAAACACAAAGGTCAATGTCTAATTTAAAAGATATTACCAAGTCATCAATTACAATGCAGCTGTAAGGGTTCAAAAATTAGGTCAAAGCCAAAATGTAGTCGTCATATCATTTTCCTAATTTCACAAAAATGCAAGCACACAATAATGTTAAAAACTTTTTAACTCCACATTCACCTTTTGAATTCTAGTGAATAACAGGCAAAAAAATAAATAACAAGAGTTTAGCAGCATGACGTCATAATAACATTTTGGCATGAAAATTATACCGAGTATTTAAACCGATTTGTGTAAGAACAATTGTCCTTGCATGTTGCTTTCAACAACATACTGAGTACACCACTTGCTTCTCTCCAATTATGTTGTCTAACCAACTTCTGCAGAAGGTGGCATAACCTCTGACGATTTTCTGGTCGCACAGAGTTAATACCTAGCCCAAGAAGGTATGATGGTTTGGTTAAAGCTAATATGGCTCTTTTATAAAATTTTTGTAGTTTCGTGATATGGCAATCTTCTTCAGTCATTGCACTTAAATTGCTTTTCCGTTTCTTTGATTTGTTAGCACCATCTTCCAACCCCCCTGATTTGCTTTTCAAAACTTCACTATCATCATCTTCTGATCCAGGTGCATAATCTTCGGACATCTCTATGCACACAGCCACACAAACTCTGCACCTCTTTAAAATGTCATTCCTCTCCCGTCTGTAGTCATTAATTTTAGTTGTACGATTAGAAACAAAGGACTAATATAAATGCAAAGCATTAAACAGCGAGTAATCATTAATTACTATTCACCACAAACGTAACCATTAAGCATTATGAATAAGGCATCATTTGCAATTTTGCTTATTTACCATAAAAGTTACTCATAATCTGAAACCAAGCACTTCGTGACTATGCAATTGTGAATTGAAGATTTTCAAAGCCACAATGAACCAATTAATTTGACACTTGTAGAGAGAGGACACCTCTGCAAAAATATGCAGCTCAAAAAACAAAAGATTAAAAGCCTAAACTACTTCAATTAAATAAAAAACTACATTTGTTTCCCAGAAAATAACTTATCTTTGGAAATGTTTTCCACGAAAAATCTTTTTCGGGAAAATACATTATTTTCCAATACTTGGCTATGACTAGAAAATCACTTGGAAAATATTTTCCGACCGTTGCTACAACATTAAAAAAAAATTAAGCTTCCACCATACACTAATGCATTCATATTTATTATATTTTACATAGACTTATTAAATATATAAAAATTTTAAGAAATCAAATAAAAGGTTGATTATCATAATAAAAGAAGTATTTCTAATATTTTACTTTAATTTCATAAAATCCAAATAAAAGTTCATACATCACTTAAACAAATAGGTCCAAAAAAGCAATATTAATAACATTAGTCCAAGAAACAATCTATAATAACAAAATCAAGCCACATACTGCATAGGCAAAAAAATTACTTGGGCCAACTCTCTAGTTTGAATTAACAATAAAAGTAATAGGTTAGATATGCACATATACTGCAGACAGGAGTGTTACATGATAATAAAATCACAGCAATTGCAATAAAGTTGTGCTAGGGTCTATTTTTATCCCAACAATCATAGGAACCTCGTTTTACAGCTTCATCAATTGAAATATGCAAACATAAAAAGGAAAAATAAAATCTCACTTCAAACACCTTAACAGAGTCGCCGCAAAAATGAAAACGCGACTGTGTCGATCGCAGCAGAGTTGCGACTCGCTCGTGATTCTTGCGTTCGCCAGAAACAGAGACGATGAGAGAGAGAGAAGCGCCGATGAGACTAAGGCCGGGACAAGATGGTGTCGACGCTGGCCGGCTAGAGCGGAGATCGGAAGTCAGAGAGAGACAGCGGTGCTGCCACTGGGAACGGGAGAGAAGAGAAGAAGATTTTGGCCAAAGAGTGATTTTACAATGCTCCAGGGTTTTCTAGAGTGATTTGGGTCCAATTGTGGGTTTTGTTTAATGTTAATTGGATTATGGGTTTTCCAATAGGTCTAATCTAACTCAAGTTAATTTAATTCCATCAACTCATGCACTACAGCTCATTTTATTCTGTTAAAAAAAAAACTTACATTATTTTAATCAAACCTTAATAGTTGAATCAACCCCAATGTAATCCTAATTAACTAAAATTTATTAATTTTCATCCGTTATTAATCTAAATCACTCTCTACCTTTGTAATCTAACTAAATAAATCCCTTAATTTTTATTATAAAATTATGCCATTAATTTATTTTTAATCCATTATTCATCTTTACTTGATCAAATCCTCCACCAATTAATACTTACCAAGATTTACAATTAATTAAAATCCTATAATCAATTTATTTTACTAATTCTGGCAACTAATTAAATTAATCGCTATATAATATATTACTCCACACCAAAATTAATAAATCAATACCAAACAATAACCCAATCAACCAAAAAATAATGAAATCAACTAAATCAACCATCCACAAAATTAAAAAAAATTAACTGAGTATTTATGAGTAATAGCTAAAATGTTTCCACAGTACCGAAAAATCACAGTCAGTCAAAAATATAGGCGAGAGAGACGATTAGAGGCTTGGACTATGGCTGGGATCGAGGCTGGATTGCACAGATCAAGGCTAAGAATACGGTGGAGTCGCGAAGAGACTGAGATCGGGTCGAAGTCACAAGCGAACCCAACTCAATCGAGATCGAGCGGCAATCAGGACTGAGTCGGTGGCATGAGAAAGGCAACGGGTGGCTGGTGGTTGTTAAGTCGCATGGAGGCTCCGATTGTAGAGGAGATACTGTTGGCTCGCTAGGTTCTCGCGGATAGAGCAACGAGGAGGCTGGGCTTCACTGAGGACGCTTCTGGTCTGCTGTGTGCGACGCAAGACGTTGCTGCCGCTAGTTCTATTCGAACCGGTTTAGCATGAGTCAATATTTTAACTCAATTCTTAATTGATTTTCGACAAATCAAACAGTCTACGAGTTTGATTTAAATATCTACGTAGCACTAGTTAAAATTTTTTACAATTAAATTTAAATAGATAATTTTTGAAATTAAAATTTTTCGGATATTTCAACGAAACCATGGCTATTTTCCTTTTCTTTTCTTTTTTTACTACTTCTTTTTCCTTTTTCTTTTATCATTTATGCACATCAAATTAGAGAGTGCACATGAGAATTTCAATCCATCCGTTTACAGACTATTGACGGCATTCTAACCATACTCATGCTCTCTCCACACGATGACACAAATCATTTTAACTCTGTACATCACAAACAAATCACAATCATTTCACAACCCTTTACATCATTTACTAAATGCATAGTATAAGACATTTCACATATTTCAATATGTAGATATATAAAAGGAATCAAAGCAATTTATGATATACATTGATATATAGCATTTCTACATGTATGCATATTTCATATAAATATTATATTATCATGTATGTATGAATGTAAAATGCATATCTACTCACCATTTTATAAACAAAATAAATTTACTATTTGTGAATTCTAACTGCCCTTTCCAAATTCTGAAATTTAATAGTATTATATCTATCTTTTTGCAATCATTTAATCCAGATATTTTAGATTAATATAATTTCCTTATTTCAGTTTTCTTACTCTGAAGTTATCTATTCTAGTCTATTTATATGGCATGTGCATTAACTTAAATTCTACCTTTGGATTCAACTGTTACAGTTATAATGAGAGCCCAATCAAGAGGCAAACAATGAACAACTTAAAATCTCATTCGCCATTAACATTACTCATTCATTCGCTAGCAATTAGTTCACAACATTATTCAATTGTTAACACCGATCACTTCCAATCTCAACCTAACAATGCTTTATATCATGGGTCCATATATTTCCAAATAACAGCTAATAGTTAGCCACTTATTGTTACTAGATTCATAATTCATGTTATAAAGTAACTAATTTAAGGTTTTATATGTGTATAAAACCAAAACTTCCATTAGTCTTAAATCATACTAATCATAATCCTAATATTTTATAATCATAATTAGTTCTAAATATACACTTAAATGCTATTATATATAGATAAATATAGAGAGAACTAAAACTTCCTCTAACTTGGATTGGAGTTAAATAGATTAAAAGTTAAAAATACTATACAAATGAATACATCCATTTAATTTATTTATGATATTAAACAGGTTACACGAGTTGAATATGGGTCAACACGACCCACTTAATATATTTATAATATTAAATGTGATCGTGTCAACTGTCTAATTTTCATATTATATTTGTGTCAAAATTATAAAAAAATATTCCTTTAATATCACTCTATGCATCGCGGATTCTAACATTAATTTATATTTAATCTAATTAATTTGTGAAGATATATTTAATTCGATTACTTCCATTAAAATTTACTTTTTAACCCTGATTACTCATGCTAGAGATTTATATTTATTCTAATTCTAATTAATAATGTTATGGAATTAATTAAAACAGGACGCATGGGATTGAATTATGACCAAATTACGTTTAATAATTATTATCTATGAAAGTAGCTCGAGTATAAAAAATTGCCGACTCATGCCCTTATCCTTGTTTTGTTACTGAACTTGTCCCCACAGTACACGTCTCCCGAATTTTATCATCATGCCAAGTCATCGCCGGAGGCGCGGAGGCCATCTCCGCTCACGTCGTTTTCTTCTATGCGTCGTTTTCCTCTCCATCACCCATATATATATCTCCATTTCCTCTCCTTTGCAACCAAAAGTACTAAAATAGTCTGAACGTATCATTTCTTTACTTACCTCAATCATGGAGAAAATTCCCCACCTCCACCGCCACCACCACCACCAAGAACAACCAGTACCCACCAAAATCAACGGCAGAGATTTCCCCTCCGACGATGGTGATTACCAATCAGGATTCGGCAACAGCTTTGAGTCAGAGGCTATTTCTGGTGCTCTTCCTCGTGGCCAAAACAGTCCTCTTTTATGTCCTTATGGTCTTTATGCAGAACAGCTCTCCGGTTCGTCTTTTACTTCTCCTCGCAAGCTGAATCAACGCAGGTTCATGTTCTTTTTTTTTTAAAAAAAAACAAAATTATGGTAATTTTTTTTGTTTAGTGATTTTTCTATGTTATTTGTTTCAATGAATAGTTGGTTTTATCGAATAAAACCATCAGTTACTCATGAACCTTTTAAGCCTCGGATTCCAAGTAACGAAAAGCTAGCGAGCGAATTTGATAAGAGAAATAGCCGTACAACACCTACTCAGCTGCGGTGGAAGCCGATGGAAATTCCTGATTTCCCAACTGATTTTGTTGATGGGTTATATACAGTTTGTGGGGCTGGTAGTTCCTTTCTTCGCCATGGATTTGCTATTCACATGTAATTGGTGTTTTCCTAAATTATATGGAAATGGAATGAACATTTCTGTTTCTATGTTTGTTAAGAATTGATTCTTTGTGTAGGTACACCGCAAACAAATCAATGGACAACTGTGCTTTTTGTAATGCGGATGGTGACTTTTTGATAGTTCCTCAGGAAGGAAGTGAGTGATTCAATGTGAAACCAGTCATGGTTTTGGTATAAAATTATTTTAATTGATCTATGGTATTGGATTTTTGTTTTAAATTCGAACCAATATGTATGTGTGCATATCAGTCCCCTGGTAATACCTGCGGTGTGAAATATGTTGATGTTTGGTTTATATGGAATTACGATATATATTTGAATATTATAGATTTAGGAGGATGATGAGTGATTATATAATTGTTTGAGACACTTGAGTTGAATAGGTTTCTAGGTTGTTGCTTTATTTTTCTATTAGGAGAAATTTTTTTTTAGTAAATTATGCAATGATAGTCTCATAAATCCTAGATTTTGAAACCAAATTTTCGTTTATCAAATAATTTATAATTGGAAGTGTTCCATTCAGGGATAGGAATCATGCACAGAGATACCTGTTTATGCCAAATTGGTTGTGAATTGGTTTGCTACAAGATTTGCGGACCAGGATTTTTTTGACTAAGGCTCATCTTAGCTGTTTATAGTCCTCTAAAATTCCATTATTTTGTGGAATAGAGTATTAGAGTGGGTGGGAGATTTTTAGGCAAGGATCAGTCATTTATCTGAAGCCCTATTCAGTACTTGTTGATTCTTGTCAATAAGGCAATTTTGATGCCAGCTCCAATTCCTTTTCTTGTCATATGCAATTGATACCAAGTTACCATCTGCAAAGTATGAGATGAAATTATAAGAAAGAAATGAAAATATTAAGCGAAACTAACATGTAGGTCCTACTCTCCACAAAGTCCATCAAATAAGGCGTTAGTTTCACTATAATATAGGGAACTGAATTTTTTTTTTAAATAATGTTATTTCTGTATTTTCCATGATAATTGACTGTCAAATGGCACAGTTTTTACACTAAGGGACGTATGTGCTAATTTCCCTATAATTTAGGGAGACCTGAATTTTTTTTCCCAAATAAATAAAAAACTTTTATCGATGATCAGACCTTATGGCACCAGTAGCTTTTAATTTTGCCCCAATCCTTAAAAGAACTTGGATATATACTTGTATGTATGAAATAATATGGCTACTAAATTCCTCAATTTTTATGAACTTCGCTATCTTTAATGTCTGTATATCGAAGATACCAGTACTAGATCTCTAAATCCCCACTAGAATCTTACTTTCTATCTCCTTATTAGCTACATGCATTGATAACACTTGTCGCATCCTATAGTATCGTGTCATATGTGTTACTGGAATTCTGACTATTTCTTCTTATGCATCTGTAGTGCATCCTCCATTACAACAAATTTGAGAAATAGTTGAGAACTTTGAGATCTTATTACTACCATACTCTGTCCTGGTTGTGCAGGGCTGTGGATTACTACTGAATGTGGAAAGCTGCAAGTTACCCCCAGTGAAATAGTTGTTTTACCTCAAGGGTTTCGTTTTGCTGTAGATTTGCCAGATGGCCCGTCTCGCGGTTACGCTTGTGAGATATTTGGTACCCATTTTCAGCTTCCTGATCTTGGGCCAATAGGTACCTAATCCCTTCTTTCAGATGTGCCTAGCAAACAAGTGTTGTTTCATTGTATATATGTTGCTGTAGCAGCAAAAATATGACTTTGGTTTCATTTAGGTGGTAATGGTCTTGCTGCTCCAAGGGATTTCCTTGTTCCCAAGGCCTGGTTTGAGGAGGGTTCTCGTCCGGGGTATACTATCATACAAAAGTTTGGTGGTGAACTATTTACTGCAAAGCAGGATTTTTCTCCCTTCAATGTTGTAGCCTGGCATGGTAATTATGTTCCATACAAGGTAAGTGTAGTAAGTAAATAGTTTTTAACACATTCCAAGAGGAGACATCTTTGCCTTCATTTGGTCTGAAATTGACAACTATTTTTTATCTGCAGTACGATCTCAAAAAGTTTTGCCCTTATAATACTGTTTTGTTTGATCACAGTGACCCATCAATAAATACAGGTAGATGATGTGTATATTTTCACTTTAATACTCTTCTTTGTTTGTTACAAATGTGCTTCAACTTTTAATTGAATTTTTGCAATATACTTCAGTTTTGACAGCACCAACTGACAAGCCCGGAGTGGCATTACTTGATTTTGTCATTTTCCCTTCCCGATGGGTAGTTGCAGAGCATACTTTTCGACCTCCATATTACCATCGAAATTGTATGAGCGAATTTATGGGCTTGATTTATGGTGGATATGAGGTAATTTTTTTTTTCACATTTTTTTTATCAGTTTCTTGCTGTTCTAGGATTCTCATTCTTTTCCTTTTGTAACATGTAATTTTTAGAGGATTGTATTTTATACTTGTAATTACATTGATAAGAAATGTATGGTAGATTGAGAGGTTACTGAAAGGGTCCAAAGGGAAAAACATTCTGCTAATCCTGTGACCCATTAATATTTTTGTGTGCGAATGTCAAAAATTAGGTTAAATTCCCTACTCAGTCAGAAACAAGCTTAACTAATTCTTATTCATCCTCTGCATCTTCATCTTCAGGCAAAAGCTGACGGGTTCATCCCAGGTGCTGCAAGTCTTCACAGCTGCATGACTCCACATGGTCCAGATACCAAGACATACGAGGTATATCTCTTGTAAACGGCTTCATGCACTCGCTAGTTTTTTTATCAACTTAGAGCAAACTAACTTTAACATTGGAGAATGATATTAACTAGTACAAGTTTTAAGACACTTCTGGTTTATTACTCATACACTACTACAAAGCCTATGTTTGGTCATCAACAACCCCTTTGAGCCAGTGTTCATTGAACAAGTCCTGGTCTAAAAATGATTTATTTGCCTTGCAGGCTACCCTCGCACAAGGAAATGATGCAGGACCATATAAAATCACGGATACAATGGCTTTCATGTTTGAGTCATGTTTAATTCCGAGAATCTGCTCGTGGGCTGTTGAGTCACCACTTTTGGATGCTGATTATTACCAGTGTTGGCTCGGACTCAAATCCCATTTTTCACATGAAGCAGATGTTAATTGGAATAGTTTGTAGAACTAATATCAAGGAACTAAGGCTAATTTGGCCTTCAAACTTAGATCCTGGACATGAGCTCTTCCTCACTGTCCAACATGTATATAAATAAATGAAATAGATGAAAGAAATAGAAAATTGACACAGAATTGACCATATATAGAAAAACGTACCTTCTAGCTTTTGGCTATGGAGTTACAGAAATGTCATGCTTTAATATTGGTTGAACAAACTACAAATAATGAACAATTGTGTGTATAATGTTCGTCTCCATTGAGTTCTGAGTGTTTGCTATTTATTTTTCTTTCATTGGATGAAAAATCGGATACATGCATGAATGGCCAAGTGTTCGACCTTCGGTCCGTTAGAGTGTTTATAAGTAATTGTCTTATTTTCTTTGGCTATGATTTTTACTTAACTGTATTCACATTTTTCTTTTTATAGTTTTTAAAGGAAGGCTGCGAGTATTAATATGTTTATTATTATTATTATTATTATTATTATTATTATTATTATTATTTTAAAATTAAGTATATTTAAAATATTTAGTTATAAAAAAATGTAAATTTAGGCCTTACTTGTTTTCGGAAAATAACTTAGCTTTGAATAATATTTTCAATGATTCCTCGGAAAATATTTATCAAATGGCTTATTTGCTGTCATTTTGTGACTATTAAAAATTAATTAAAAATATTAAAATCTTTAATTTATAAGCCTATAACAATATTTATAACAATAGAATTTCGTAATTTGAAAATTTTATTATTAAATATGAGAAGAAAATGTAAAAAAAATAGTAAATTATGAATGATAGTGATTAATAATAGGTGATGAATAGTTACTGATGCTAGTGACCACGGATAATTAATAAATTTTATAAGATTATATTAAATTTATCATTTGAAAAATGTTTTCATCTCTCGAAAACTTAATTTTCCTTTAATCATAAAATATTTTTCATTAACTTATTTACTTGAAAGCTCAAAAATAAAAGATTATAAAAAATATTTTCCAACAGCTTATTTTACAGAAAAATTATTATTATTACAATTTATATTTGTGTTGCTTAAATTTTAGTAATTTACTTCCGTATTTTTGATCAAATGATAAAAGGTGAAATTATATGTTAGCTTTGAAATTGTCACGACCCATTTCCATGGGCCGGACCGGCACTAGGACCTGGGTAAGCTTAAGGCCCCCGAGGCCCGTAGTAAGCCTAATCTCTGATTTCAACACCACACTTATATGAAAATATTCTACAAGTTGGCCCATTTTAT
>CANUEX010016935.1:0-15322 GCA_948099535.1 Jatropha multifida
ATAAACACCACGGATGGCTGAAGTGTGGCGCAAGCTGATTCGAGTTCATCAACTGTTTGTACATCGTTGATTTCTCGTTTTTTTACCCCCCGGCTCGTCAGATACCCTGTTAATCCCAACCGGGTATAACTGCATAAATCCATAATAATCGTTGACATGGCATACCCTCACTCAATGCGTAACGATAATTCACCACCCGCCAGAAGCTTCCGAAGCCATACAGGAAAAACTTAATATTACTGAAGTGCAGGATGAAGACTTCAGGCGAATCCACTATCCCGTAAAGTTACGTATAATTTGCCAGGAATCATCTCAAAGTAAAGTAAATGTTGTGTTCTGTGAGACGGCTAAAAACAAATAAGCCGCGCCAGATATATGTTGGAAGATGTTTTGCAAATTTCACTTTAGGATTATCCTTACAAAGACAATACCAAAGCTACGGATTAGTATTCTGCGGCAGTTCGCTGACAATTTCCGCTAACAGATTGAAAAACTCGCTGAATAATCGTTCACAGAAAGGTGCAAGCAACGGCATCATCACCGCCATCAGCAAAATACCTACGCTTAATGTCACCGGAAAACCAATGACAAACACCGATAACTGAGGAGCCATGCGGTTTAGCAAACCGAGTGACAGGTTAATGGTCAGTAGCAGGGTGATAACCGGTAATGCCAGCATCAGGCCATTGAGAAAAATCATTCCCGCCGAGCGGGTTAGCGCCAGATACGCGTTACTGTTTACCGGATTGCCGCCGATAGGCAGCGTGTGGAAGGTGTCCACCAGCATGGAAATCAGCCAAAGATGTCCATTGAAGGTGAGGAACAGCAGCATCGCCAGCATATCGAGAATACGCGCCAGCACTGGCATGTTTAGATGGCTGGTAGGATCGACAAAGGTGGCGAAGGAGAGACCCATCTGCAGGCCAATCAGTTCACCGGCGGTACGGATAGTGGCAAAAGCAAACTGCATGGTAAAACCGAGCGCGACGCCAATCAGAATTTGCTGTAACGCCAGCCACAGCGCTGGTGGTGAAAAAATGGCGACATCGGGTGTTGGTGGCAGTGTCGGTGCGATGACTACGGTAATGACAATCCCCAGCCCAACTTTAATGCGACGCGGGATACGTGTTTCACTGAGGATCGGCGCGGTCATAATCAGCGCCATCACGCGCAGCAGCGGCCAGAAATACATACTGATCCAGTGGAGCCACTGGTCGCTGGTGACGTTCAGCATAAGCGGGTTTACCCGATGATATAAGGAATGTTGTTGAACAGGGTGCGCACATAATCAAGCAGCAAATTCAGCATCCACGGCCCGGCAACCACAATCGCGATAAACACGGCGATGATTTTCGGGATAAAGGAGAGCGTCATTTCGTTGATCTGCGTTGCAGCCTGCAAAATACTGATCACCAGACCCGTGATCAGCGCAACCAACAGCAGTGGGGCAGCGAGTGCGAGAGCCACTTTCATCGCCTCGGTGCCCATCATCATGACCGATTCGGGTGTCATGCTTTACTCCTAACTGTAAAAGCTTTGCGCCAGCGAGCCGACGAGTAATTGCCAGCCATCCACCAGCACGAAGAGCATCAGCTTGAACGGCAGGGCGATGGTCGCGGGTGGCACCATCATCATCCCCAGCGCCATCAGTACGCTGGCGATCACCAGGTCAATAATCAGGAACGGGATAAAAATCGTAAAGCCTATCTGGAAAGCCGTTTTCAACTCACTGGTCACATACGCAGGCAGCAAAATCCGCATGGGTACGGCTTCCGGCCCCTGAATGGGGGGCTCATTGGCGAGGCGGGCAAACAGCGCCAGATCGGCTTGCCGGGTCTGGCGCAGCATAAATTCACGCAGCGGTTGCGCGCCGCGTTCCAGCGCCACATCCACGGAAATCTTGTTTTCACTGAACGGCTGATAGGCGTCGGTATAAATCTTGTCGATAACCGGCGACATAATGAAAAAGGTCAAAAACAGCGCCAGCCCAAGCAGTACCTGGTTTGGCGGCGCGGAGGGTGTACCCAATGCATTTCGCAGCAGGCCAAACACAATGATGATGCGGGTGAAGCTGGTCATCATCAACAAAATTGCCGGCAGGAAGGTGAGGGAGGTGATAAACACCAGCGTCTGCACCGGCAGCGACCAGCTCTGGCCGCCGTTAGCCAGCGGCTGGCTAATAAGGCCGGGCAGTTGAGCGAAAGCGGCAGGTGTAACCAGCCATAAACCAGCCAGCACAAGGGGTAACAAACGGCGCATCAGGATCTCCCGGAACGCTTAAGCAAATTCTTCATCACGGACTGGAAATCCGCATTTTTGTCGTTCACGTCTTCACTTTCAGCAGGCGCAGGAGGAAGTTTGTGCAACAGGTTTATTTGGGTGGGAGTCACGCCGAGCACCAGACGTGCATCTTCAACATCGACAATCACTACGCGTTCACGCGTGCCGACAGAAGCGCTGGCCGTCACTTTTAAGCCCCTGGCGCCGGCGGTTTTGCCGCCAAAGCCGAGGCGTTTTGCCAGCCACGCGGCGACAAGGATCACCGCGATAATGCCAAACAGTGCGCCGCTGACTTGCAGCAACGGCGAACCGGAAATGGCAGACGGTTGGGAAACCGTGGCCTGTGTTTTCATGCTCGGCTCAACGGCTCAGACGACGCATACGCTCAGACGGGGTGATGATATCGGTAATACGCACACCGTATTTATCGGCGACGACAACCACTTCACCCTGCGCAATCAGATAGCCGTTAATCAGGATATCCAGTGGCTCGCCCGCCAGCCCGTCAAGGGCGACTACGGAACCCTGCGTCAGACGCAGCAGCTCTTTAATGGTCATCCGCGTACGGCCGAGTTCGACCGTCAGCTTGACCGGGATATCCATAATCAGGTCGATATCCTGGAGATTGCCGCCAACATCACCGCCGCCAAGCTGCTGGAACACGGCATCAGCCGCGCTTTTACTGCCAGTCGAGGTTTTTTGTTCGTTCAACGCGTCAGCCCACAGATCGTCCACTGCTCCGTTGTTGTCATCGGACGGATTGTTCATATCACTCATTTGGGCTGTTCCTCATTCAGCGAATTCAAAATCGGGTTTATCAGGTGCTCTACACGTAACGCATATTGTCCATTGACTGTACCGTACTGGCTGGTAAGAACCGGTACGCCGTCCACATGAGCGATAATGCGATCGGGTTTATCAATCGGCAGCACATCGCCGGGCTGGAGCTTAAGTATCTGCGACAGGCGCAGGGGAATATCCGCGAAATTGGCAATCAAAGTCAGCTCGGAGTGCTGAACCTGACGCACTAAATTGTCACGCCAGTTCTGGTCTTCGGTGCGTGAGTTTTCCAGCGGCGGGTTCACCAGCATCTCGCGCAGCGGCTCTATCATGCTGAAAGGCAGACAGATGTTGAATTCACCGGTCAGGTTGCCGATTTCCACGTGGAACGGCGTATTGACGACGATATCATTCGGCGACGTAGTAATGTTGGTAAACTTAACCTGCATTTCAGAACGTACATACTCTACGTCCAGCGGGTTAATGGCCTTCCATGCATCACTGTACGCTTCAAGCGCCAGTTTGAGCATGCGGTTGATCACGCGTTGTTCAGTGTGCGTAAACTCACGGCCTTCCACTTTCGTCGGGAAGCGTCCATCACCACCGAACAGGTTATCCACGGCGATAAACACCAGGCTCGGCGAGAAGACAAACAGGCCGGTGCCGCGCAGCGGTTTCAGGTGGATCAGGTTAAGGTTGGTCGGAACGGGTAAGTTACGCGCAAACTCGTGATAGGGCTGAATGCGGATCGCGCCAACGGTGATATCCGGGCTACGACGCAGCAAGTTGAACAACCCCATGCGAAACTGACGCGCAAAACGTTCATTGATGATCTCCAGCGCTTGCAGACGCTCACGCACCACGCGGCGCTGGGTATTCGGGTCATAGGGGCGAATATCGCTATCGCCGCCCATACCCGGTTTCGGATCATCACTCTTATCGCTGTCGCCATTGAGCAGCGCATCGATTTCGGCCTGAGAAAGAATACTATCGCCCATGTCTTTACCGCAAAATGAAAGCTGTATAAAGAACGTCAGTGACTTCCTGCTTCGGCTGTCCTGGCACTAACGGCGTTGCAAGCGTCTCTTTAATCGCGGTAGCAAGCGCCTGTTTACCCTCATCGGTTGCAAGCTGTTGTGCATTCTGACGAGAGAACAACAGTAACAAGCGGCTACGCACTTCCGGCAAATATTCACTCAGTCTGGCGCGCGTTGCGTCATCGTGCAGACGCAGCGTAATGCCCACATACAGCACACGATCGGCATCGCCCAGGTTCACAGTAAAGGTGTCCAGCGCGAAGAAAACCGGCGCTGGCGGGGGCGGAGCTTCCGCTTTTGCGCTTGCCGCAGGTTTCTGTTGCATACGCCAGTAACTATAGCCAGCTGTGGCGCATGCCGCGAGGGTGATTAACACCAGCAGCGGGATCCAGATAGAGCGCTTACGTTTTTTATTAATAGCGGAGTCAGTCATTAGATACGGGCTTCCTGTTAGTACTGCTTATGAGGTGATTATCCCGTGTCCTGCTCGCGTCAAAGCGCGGAAAAGACGGGGATAATCATGCTACCTCTGGCGTTTAGGCAAAGATGTCTACAGCGCCGTTACCGCGAGCCACAGACTGTAAGCTTGCTGGCGTCACGATGGCTGTATCATCGTCGGAACCAAAAACATCGCCGGAACCCGAACGTGAAGCGTGTTGCTGCTGTGAGGCCTGCTGTTGCTGCTGGCCGGTGAAGCTTTCGCTGCTGATGCTGCTCTGCCCAAGCTGAATACCGCTTTCAGCCAGAGACGTACGCAGCGTCGGTAACGCGGCTTCCAGTGCCTGACGAACGTGGCTGTGCGCCGAAACCATTTGCAGCTGCGCCTGGTTATCTTCCAGCTTGATGGAGATCTGCACCTGGCCCAGATCTTCCGGATGCAAACGCAGTTCAGCCGTCTGCTGGCCCTGGCGAGTGAACAGCGTGACGTGCTGGCTGATATTCTGCTGCCATTCATGGCTACCCAGCGGCGCGCTGACAACCGGTGCCGCCACAGGCGAGCTGGCCTGGGCCGCGCTGGCGCTGGTGGTCACCGGCGCCACGCTAACCGTGGTGTTGGTGGTTTGCAGCGCATTGTCGCTATCTTTCTTCGTGGCGCTGGCCGCGGCCAGTACTGCGGCCTGCTGTGAATTGTCAGCCACCTGGAAAGGCGTGTTCGCGCCCGGATCATTCTTCGCGGCGCTACGTGATAGATCGGTATCGGCTGCGGTCGAGAGTGAGCCGCTGTTCAGCGCGCGGTTAGCGGCTGCGGCAACATCTTGCGTGCTGACGCTGGTCGATTTCGCCGTCGCGGAAGCACTCAGCTGCGCAGTTTGCTGATGCGGCAGCATCGCCATCAATGCGCTGAGGCCTGCCAGTTCGTCATCGGTTGCATCACTCTTCTCATCGCCGCTTTGCGCCGTTTTGTTCAGCGCGGCGAGAACATCGCTTTTCGCGGCAGGCGTCAGGCCAGACAAGAGTTTTTGCATATCAGCAGTGGTGGCTGTACTTTCCGTCGCCCCGGCGGTGACATCGCGTTTGGCAATCTGACGCGCAAGCAGATCCGCGAGTTTCTGCGCGGGCGTTTGTGCATCTTCACCGGTGGCTGCGGTCAGGTTGCCTTTCGCCAGCTTGCCGCTTGCCAGCGCAGCCTGTAAATCAGCAAGCGTCAGCGGTTCCCCGTTCTCCTGGGTTTGTCCCTGAGTGCCGGACATCGCGCCGGTAAGCAGGGCGAGGAAATCTTGTGCCGAATCGCCGCCCGCTTTGCCTGTCTGCGCGCTGGTGGCGGTATCGGATTCAGTTACTACCAGTTTTGGCAAGGTGATCATTCTATTTTCCTCAGGGATGCGCGTTGTGCAAACTCATCCATTTTTTTCTGATCGAGGCGGTTTTCCGCCAGTAATGCTGCTGCGCTTTGCCGCTCTTGCAGCGTTTGCCAGGCCTGTAAGCGCTGTTTCTTCTCTCGCCAGCAACCCAGAGCGATATCGACTTTCTCGTTCCATTGCATCAATTGCTTACGATGCTGATCGATGGCTTTTTCCAGCGTCTGAATAAATTGCTGATAATTTTGCCAGCGCTGATTATCAATGCCCTGGCTCATGTTGTTATTCAGACTGTTGCGATACTCATGCTGATAGTCGATCAGCATTTTCAACTGCTCTTCCGCCTGCTGGCAGTTGCGACGCATTTCACCCAACTTCAGTGCCGCGTCGTCAACCTCTTTCTCAGCCAGATCTTTTAGCGTCGTTAATGCGCTGTTTTGCGTCATAAAGTCAGCTCTCCACTACCTTATACTGTCGGGAAGATCAGCTCTAAAGACTGTATAGAATCTTCCCACCCGGCACGTTCGAAGATGCCCTGTTGCAGAAAGGCTTCAAGCTGCGGCCACAATGCAATAGCTTTATCCAGCATTGGGTCACTGCCTCGCGCATACGCGCCAACGCTCACCAGATCGCGATTTCGTTGGAAGCTAGACAGCAACTGTTTGAAATTCCGGACCCTTGCGTAATGTTGTTCAGTAATTAGCGCGGTCATTGCACGGCTGATGGAGGCTTCAATATCAATCGCCGGATAATGACCGGCTTCCGCCAGACGGCGGGAAAGTACGATATGTCCATCAAGAATCGCGCGCGCAGAATCCGCGATAGGATCTTGCTGGTCATCCCCTTCAGTGAGGACGGTATAAAAAGCGGTGATCGAGCCGCCGCCGTGAATGCCGTTCCCCGCACGTTCCACCAGCGCCGGTAATTTGGCGAAGACAGAAGGAGGATAACCTTTGGTTGCTGGCGGTTCGCCGATCGCCAGCGCAATTTCACGCTGCGCCATGGCATAACGCGTCAGAGAGTCCATGATCAGAAGCACATGCTGACCGCGGTCGCGGAAATCTTCAGCAATGCGCGTGGCGTAGGCAGCGCCCTGCATACGCAACAATGGAGAAACATCCGCTGGCGCGGCGATCACTACAGAACGGGCGCGACCGTCAGCGCCAAGGATGTTCTCGATAAAATCTTTAACTTCACGGCCACGTTCACCAATAAGTCCCACGACAATCACGTCAGCCTGGGTATAACGCGCCATCATGCCAAGCAGCACACTCTTACCGACGCCGGAACCGGCAAACAGCCCCATACGTTGACCGCGACCTACCGTCAGCAGGGCGTTAATGGCGCGCACGCCAGTATCAAGCACATGCTCGATCGCCGTACGTTGCAACGGGTTAAACGGCGGCGTCATCAACGCGCCCGTTTCCCCTGTATCGGGCGCAGGCAGGCCGTCGAGCGGTTTACCTGCACCGTCGAGCACGCGTCCCAGCAGGGCAGGGCCGAGCGGCAACTGTTTGCTGCTCTGTAGACCATCGCCCACCGCACCGCGTGCATAAACGCGCGCGCCGGGCAAAATCCCTTCGACTTCTTCCAGCGGCATCAGAAACAGGCGTTGACCGTTGAAGCCGACCACTTCACTTTCCACTTCGTGGGTTTCGCCGCCTTCCTGACGTTCAATGATGCAGGTTGCGCCCAGCGGCAGCTGCAAACCGGTGGCTTCCAGCACCAGGCCGGTAGCGCGGGTCAGTCGCCCGTAACGGCGCACAGAAGGGAGCTGCACCATTTTGGCTTCAAAGTTATCAAGCGTTGTCAGCCAGCGGGTCAAGCGCGCAGTCATCAAATCACTCCCGGCGCCGCCAGACGGCACAGTTCCTGCCAGCGCGTTGCAACGCTGGCATCAAGATCGCCTTCATCGGCGGAAACTTTACAACCGCCCGGATGCAGCGTTGGGTCGCCGCGCAGACGCCAGCCGTGCAGGCTTAACGTCGCGCCGAGCATCTCTTCTACCCGTTGCAGATCGTCCGGGTGAACGCGCAGTTGTGGCTTGCCGCTGAACAGCGGCTCCTGCTGCAACAGCAGTTGAATCTGTTTGATCAGCGCACTGTTATCGACACAGGGCGTTTGTCCCAGCACCTGGCGAGCGGCTTCCAGCGCCATCTGCATCAGACGGGAGGCAATCACGCTGTCGAGCGCATCCAGGGTGTACTGGAATTCACTGACCAGTTGTTGCATCCGCGCATGAAGTGGAGCCTGCTGCTGGCGAGCCAGATTCAGCCCTTGCTCCTGGCCCTGCGCCAGCCCTTCCTGGTAACCGACATCGTGTCCCGCTTTACGTCCTTCCGCGAGTCCAGCGTTGTAACCCGCGTCGTGAGCCTGCATCTGGATCTGTGCCAGTTGCTGCTGCTGTTTTTGCTCCTCGGATAAGACGTCTTCTTCCTCGTCGGCGTCTTCTGATGCACTCTCGTTCATCAGCAGGGGAGCGAACTCGGCAGCCTGCGGGAGTGCCAGATCGTCCGGCGTCCAGACTTTCCAGGGCAATTCGTTAGACATAGGTATCCTCGCCGCTGCCAATTACCATCTCGCCGGTTTCCGCCAGACGACGAACAATAAGCAGGATCGCTTTCTGTTCGTTTTCCACCTGAGACAGACGCACCGGGCCACGGTTGGCGAGGTCGTCGCGCAGGATATCGGCAGCACGCTGGGACATGTTGCGCAGGAACTTCTCGCGCAGCGGCTGCTCGGCGCCTTTGAGGGCGATAAGCAGGGACTCGGAGTCCACTTCCTGCAGCAGGCGCTGGATACTGCGGTCGTCCACGTCCACCAGGTTTTCGAACAGGAACATCTCGTCGATAATTTTCTGCGCCAGTTCGCCGTCGAACTCACGAACCGCAGTAATAACCGCTTCTTCCTGCTGAGTTTTCATCAGGTTGATGATCTCGGCTGCCGTTCTCACGCCGCCCATTTTGCTGCGTTTGAGGTTCTGGCCGTCGAGCAGGTTGTTCAGTACTTCGGTCAGTTCCGCCAGCGCGGCAGGCTGTACGCCGCCGAAGGTGGCGATACGCAGCATCACGTCATGGCGCATGCGCTCGTCAAACAGCGCCAGAATATCTGCCGCCTGAGAACGTTTGAGGTGCACAAGAATAGTGGCGATGATCTGCGGATGTTCGTCGCGAATAAGGTCGGCGGCGCTCTGCGGCTCCATAAAGTTGAGCGTTTCGATGCCGCTGGTGGTATCGCGGGTTTCGAGAATATCTTCCAGCAGGCTGGAAGCACGCTCTTCGCCCAACGCTTTGACCAGCACCGAACGCAGGTAGTCGTTGGCGTTGATGTTCAGCGCCGCGAACTGTTCCGCTTCGTTCTCAAACTCCTGCAATACGTCCATCAACTGTTTGTTGGAGATTTGACGCACGCTGGCCATCGCGGTACTCAGATGCTGAACTTCGCGGGCAGAGAGGTGTTTAAACACCTCTGCTGCGCGGTCTTCGCCGATGGTCATCAGCAAGATGACACTTTTGTCTGTTCCGGAAAGATTATTGCTCATGTTCGTTATTCATCCACTGGCGAATGACCAGCGCCACGACGCGCGGATCGTTATCTGACATTTCGCGAATACGCTGGCTCATCACTTCTGCGCTCAGGCGCTGGTTAGAACGACGCTGCTGGTTCACTTCGTCTTTACTCAGGCGAACTTCCACCGACTCTTCAATTTCGGCTCGTGCCTGTGCAGCTTCCTGTGCAGCTTTCGCTTCTTCCTGGCGGCGCACCAGTTGCGGACGGACCGCTTTACGCCACAACAGCCAGGCAACAATCAGTACCAGTAACCAGCGGCCTGCGGACATCAGCTGGTCGATAAACGACTGCTGCTGCCAGAACGGGAGCTGACCACCGATATCGTCCGTTGCGTTAAACGGCGAGTTGACGACGTTGAGGGTATCACCGCGTTTTTCGGTGTAACCCATCGCCTCACGGGTTAAATCTTCAATTTGTTTCAGCTGATCGGCGGTCAGTGCGGCCGTTTTACCATCTGCCAGCGTGCGGTAGTTCACCACCACGGCAACGGAGAGACGTTCAATATCACCGACATTCATCTTGGTATGACGAATGGTGCGATCAACTTCGTAGTTGTTGGTTTCGTTATGCGTGGTGTTGCGCGGCCCCACATTGCTGCTGTTCGCGGTGGAGGTATTGGTGCCTTGCTGACCTTGCGCATTCTGCTGGTTATTCTGCGTCGTGATCGGCGCACTGTTCGCTGGCGCGGGCTGGTTAGAGAGCGCCCCCGGAACACCGCCAGGATACTGGCCGCCAATCTGTTCGCTGGTGTTTACCTGGCGTGAACGCAGAACCGCCTGCGCCGGATCGCCGCCGTTCGGGCTGTACTGCTCTTCCGTTTGCTCTTTATTGGCGAAATCGAGTTGAGCGGTAACCTGCGCGTGTACGTTGCCATTACCGACGATAGGGCCAAGGATGGCTTCGATACGGCGCTGGATACGGCCTTCAACGTCAGCGGTATATTTCAGCTGGGCGTCGTTCAGATCGCGACCGGCTGTCCCGGCCTGCGTTAACAGACGACCGCCCTGATCAACGACCGTTACGTTACCCGGCGGCAAACCTGCCACTGCGCTGGAAACCAGATGTACTATCGCGCTGATCTGGCCGTCATCCAGGGCGCGACCCGGTTGAAGATTAACGGTGACAGAGGCGGAAGGAGATTTTTGTTCGCGAACAAACAGCGATGGTTTCGGCATGGCGAGGTGCACGCGGGCACTTTTCACCGGGCCAAGTGTTTCGATGGTGCGGGCCAGTTCACCTTCCAGCGCACGCTGGTAGTTCACTTGCTCGCTAAATTGACTGATACCGAATTTTTCCTGATCCAGCAGTTCAAAACCCACTGCGCCGCCTTTCGGCAGACCCTGTTGCGCCAGACGCAAGCGCAGTTCATGCACTTTATCCGCCGGAACTTCAATCGCTCCGTTGCCATCGGCAAAGCGGTAAGGGATATTCATTTGGGTCAACTGCGTGACAATGGCTCCGCCATCCTGGTCGGATAAGTTGCTGAATAACGTCCGGTAATCCGGGCTCTTGGCCCACAACACCATAGCAACAACGATGGCGACGGCTGCTGCGGCGGCCACCATTAAAGGGATTTTGGGGTTCGCGCGTAAGCGGTTAAGCCACTCAAGAGATTTATTCTGCGGTGCAGTTGTTGCAGTCGCACTCATTGCGCACCTCGTAACTCTGGGTGGATGTTGTTATTTGAGTTGAGAAACAAAACAGACTCCCGGGTCGGCAAACTCGACATTTATCCATTAACATGGCAATGCCATTATTTGATGATTCCCAATTTTCTATGCGCCAAATAACCTGGTTTTTTGTCGCTATTTACCGCCATTATCTCATTGACAAGCTGTTAACCTTGTCCAGTATCAAACCATCCGGGGAAAAATAATGGCTATACAGGGCATTGAAAGCGTCATCAGCCAGTTGCAGGCAACTGCCGGCGTTGCGCGCAATCAGAGCGTGGAGAGCGAACCGACAATCAGCTTTGCCGGGCAACTGCATGCTGCGCTGGATCGCATCAGCGACACGCAAAACGCAGCACGTGTGCAGGCAGAGAAATTCACACTCGGCGAACCGGGCGTGGCGTTGAATGACGTGATGACCGATCTGCAAAAATCGTCCATTTCGTTGCAAATGGGCGTTCAGGTGCGTAATAAACTGGTGTCTGCCTACCAGGACATCATGAACATGCAGGTTTAGGCCTGACTGATTTTGCATTTTGCTACCGGTCGGCGCTTTTCGCGTGGCATGGGGGCAACGTAAGAACCTCGCTCTGGCGGGGTTTTTCTCTATGTGCGGCGGCAGGATTTTGTGCAGGCGTTAAAACCGGTCGTTAAATGCCGACCGGTATCCACTGAGGTTGCTGATTTCAGGCGTAAGCAGGTTTGTCTTGCTTGAAGATCTTGCTGCAATGGGGGCACATCAGTGCTGAACCTTTCTGGACTCGGGTGAAGCTATGTTCTGACTGCATAGCGCAGTGAGGGCAGGTACATTTGGTAAGAAAGTTGCGATTGTTTTTTGAATCTTTCCGTGGTGGCATAGAGTAATTCCTGATGAATGGGCTGCAACAATACACTATCCCAATACATATAGCCCGTAATGATTTCCCTGCGGGCAAAACGCTGGTACGAGTAATTACCGTAGCCCGGCGCTGATAACCGGTAATCTCTTTGAATGAAAAATACTCACTGGCGTTGCACCGGCAAATATTATGTCGTGCCTTGGGTAATGAGCGGCCGCCTTCCGTAGCGCTTTTCGTAAATATTTATCCCGCTGAAATAATTAATTCTTGCCCTGTCTTAATGATCTTTACAAAAAGCTAACTTCAATTGCATACACTAGCAGCCCTAAAATTAGCTGACGCGGAGGGCAACTATGTACCGTAAAACTTGCCAGATTGACACTATTCTGGCCGATCTTAATTATTCTGTTGATGCCCATTATGACTGGCTGGTGAATATGTTTTCCTGTGTGGTAAATAATGCCTTTGAACAGCCAGATATTATTTATCCGTGCGCGCATAAACACTGTCGTGTTGGAACCTGGCTGCATCATCACCAACCGATGGGAGAGGAGGAATCTTCATGTATTCAGTCAATTAGCGAGGCACATATGCGCATGCATGACAGTGGTCGCCAGATGATGCTCGCCATCCAGAATAAAACCGTGACGGCCGAACATTTCACCGACTTTAAACAGTATCTGGCTCTGTTTTCCAGCGCGGTGACGACCTATAAAAGTTATTTATTAAATATGCGCAGCGGGATCGATATTCTCACCGGCTTGCCAGGCAGAAGAATGCTGGATGAAACATTTGTACAGCAATTAATACGCGCCCCGGAACAAAATATTTACCTGTTATTACTGGATATCGATCGCTTTAAAAATATTAACGATACTTACGGCCATCTGATTGGCGATAGCGTATTGCGCGGTCTCGCGCAGCTATTACGCGACGGCATCCGCGATGACGATAATGCGTACCGCTATGGCGGTGAGGAATTTATCATTTTGTTGCGCGCGCCATCTTATAAAGAGGCGTGCCTGACCGGGCTGCGGCTGTGCAATACCATTGCCGACACCACCCTGCATTGTGACGATCAAGCACTGCATATTACGGTCACCGTTGGGTTAACCAAAGTCCAGGCCAAAGAGTCACTGGACGAGGCGGCAAAACGTGCCGATGCGGCGATGTATCGCGGTAAGCAGACCGGGCGCAACCGCTGCATGTTTATGGATGAGTGGGGCGAGATCCACCATTTCGTCGGTTGAGCGTTATCGGCTGCTGGCTCACCGTTTGCAGGTGAGCCAGCCTGTTGCGTTACTTCTGAATCAAGTAGCGGATGGTCGGGCCATCCTGCTGGATATCCAGCACGGTATAACCGTGGTTGCGGGCATCCAGCGGAATGTTATTGATTGACTGCGGGCAGTCGCTCACCACCTCCAGAATCTCCCCTTTTTTGAGTTGTGGCATCGCTTCGAGCGTGGCTACCGCCGGATAAGGGCAGGGTTCACCGCTCATATCGAGGCGGTAATCGGGCACAATGTTCATGCAGTCTCCTTCAGGGGCGCCGGTGTTTTGCGGCGAAAGAAATGTTTTTCCCAGCCAATGACAAACAGCAGCGCGGCCAGCAACAACGCATAGGTCACCAGCAGGCCGCCGAGCGGGCCAAAGGTGTTCAGCAAGTTGATTTTATCCCAGTGGGTGGCGAGGGAAGGGGATAAGTCATCCCAGAACCAGGCCAGGATCGTCGAGCCGATAACATTGCCCAGCCCGACCCACCAGTAATGCACCTGACCTTCGACTGCGCGGTACATCCAGCCGGTTTCACAACCGCCTGCCAGCACAATCCCGAAGCCAAACAGCAGCCCGCCGAGTACCGCATTCGGCCCGGCCCACATGATTTTGGGTTCCATCCCCAGTTGCACATAGCTGAAGATGCCGATCGCGCTCGCCGCCATACCAAAAATAATCGCTTTTGCCATCATGGTACGCCCGGTGATCCACATATCGCGGAATGCGGATGTGAAGCAGATTTGTGCCCGCTCAATCAGTAAACCAAAACCGACACCAAACAGCATCGCCAGCCCCAGTTTCGGCTGACTCATCGCCGTCAGCAGCGCCCAGCCCACCATGCCGATAAACACCAGCATACCGATGCGGAAGCGGCGTTTTGCCTGCTCCGGTTTTTGTGTCAGCGGTGAAGCGGCAGAGACTTTCTGCATCTTTACCGCAATGCGGAACATGGGCAGCAGCGTAAAGCGCGCGCCGAACCATGAGCCAATCGCCGTGGCAACGGCAAAGAACCAGGCATGCAGCGAAAATTGTGGAATGCCAGTGAAGAAGGCGGCAAGGTTACAGCCCATCGCCAGCCGGGCGCCGAAACCGGCAATAATGCCGCCAGCAATGGCCTGGGCGATGCGAATGCGACTGTGCGGAAAACGTAGCTTGACGTTATTCGCCCACAGCGCGGCGGCAAAACAGCCGCCAAACATACCGATGATCATCATGCCATCAATACGCGTCAGCGGCGTGCCGTCCAGATGGATCAATTTGAAGTATCCCCACTCTTCTGTATGAACGCCCGCCAGTTGCAACAACTGGCCGCCCCAGCGGGTGAATTCGCCCGTCACCGCCCAGAAAGTGCCAGTGATGCCGAAATAGTAGGTGGAGAGAATACCGGCGGCGATAACGGCCGGAATCGGGGACCAGAAGCGAATCAGGAAACGCTCCTTAAAGGATTGCCATGACATAGTGAAAACCTCTGAACTCAGAAGGCAGTAATTAAAGAAGGCGAATGATACACGTGGCAAATGACAAACTAACGCAAAAAGGGCGTAAACCCTGGTGCAGATCAAACTTCTTCGCGCCGGAGAAGGGTGGCGATGATAATGCTTTAATGCCACAATATTTTTTTCTTCGCGATCGGGATAAATAATGAAAAAGCGAGTGATTATTGGCGCGGCGCTACTGCTCAGCGGCTGCGTACAGGTGGATGATTACAACGCGGTGGTAAAACAGCCTGCACCGTCAGGTCTGGCGGGTTACTGGCAATCGGCAGGCCCGCAGAGCAAACTGGTCAGCCCGGAAGCAATAGGCAGCCTGATTGTCACGCCCGAAGGGGACACGCTGGATTGCCGTCAGTGGCAGCGGGTCATTGCCGTACCGGGCAAACTGATGCGTGATGGCAGCACGTTATATAACGTGACGCAAAAACGGGATATTTACCCGCTCGACCACGAAGGTAATACACTGGAATTTGATGGCATGACGCTCAAACGCGTCGATAAACCGACGGTTGAGTGCCAAAACGCGCTGACTGCCGCCGGGCTGGACATCAGCAAATAAGGTAGCGCCGGGTGCTACTG
>CANUEX010016986.1:0-2500 GCA_948099535.1 Jatropha multifida
GCCACGATTGTCTGATTGGTGGGTGGTGCTTTCACAGGCCACGGTGGCGCTTTCACAGGCCATGATCGAATCTGCTTACATTCATTCGGTACTGGTATGAGCCTTAATAAAAAAATTGGAATTTTATTTCGTTATAAAGAAATCGAAAACATATTGGTATTTGTGATATTTTCTTATTTATATTGAGTTTGGTATAAATTTTTAAGGTGTGAATTTCTTTATGGTTTTTTGAAATATTCGGATTTAACTATCACGTTTTCAGTGCTTAAAATATATTTCATTTGAGATTTATTACTTGGCATTTCTTGGTTATTTAATTTATAATTATTAGCACCACTGAGTCTTCCACTCAACGCGTTGATTTTCATCACGCGCAGGTTGTGAGCTGTGGGTGCTACTCGAAAACCGGAGAGATAACATCAGATTAGAAATATTGATTTTGAATAGGATATGTATACTTTTGTGTATTATGGCATGTATAATTGTATTGTATATAATGTTGAGGTTGTAAATATTGAAATTATAATTATTGAGATTAGTGGATGTTTTAAGTATTATTACTTGATTTATTTATGGTGTATGAAT
Organism: Jatropha multifida; assembly: GCA_948099535.1. Taxonomy (NCBI): domain Eukaryota; kingdom Viridiplantae; phylum Streptophyta; class Magnoliopsida; order Malpighiales; family Euphorbiaceae; genus Jatropha; species Jatropha multifida. The sequence continues at coordinate 586 of CANUEX010016986.1, forward strand.
TCTAAGAAGTAGTTTCGGAAGTGAATGGCATCAATATGTTAGAACTTAAGTGAATTATTATGACCATTTAGAAGTGATGTGTGATCCTTCCTAAGTATTTGCAGTTGAGGTTTGGAGGTTAATATTGGAAGTGTATTTGTTTTCCTTGTGTGGCAAGTAGATTTTTAAAGGGAGCTCTTGCGAAATTTTATTTTTGAAATATTATTTTTTGTAGGATTCTCCCTAAAACCTTTATTGAATATTTTAAATTACTTGCTTCACTAAGAAAATATAATCACTTCTAATATACATTCTGGAGTTAACGAGTAGAATAGGATGGTGCTCCAACACTGAATGTGTCATCCGCTGTCTGGTTCTCTAGGATTAGGCGGTGGGTGTTACATTGTCGCTCATGTCAGGAATTTCTAGCATGAACTCAGAAAATTCATAGATATAGTCCCTTATGTGGCCTTCCGTATGTTGAAGGCGTCGAAGTTTCCCATGAGCCTCATTCTCAGCATCAGTGAGATAGAATTGCTTCTTGAGTTTAGCCTTGAACTCATCCCAAGTGTTAATAGTGGAAGTCCCTTCCTTATATCCTTGCTCCTACACTGTGGCAATGTCATTGAGGTAGAGAGGAATGTTGCATACCTAAGTGGCATCGTCCAAGACCCACATGCTTCAAAGTACTTATTGACATTCCAAAGGAAGTTGTCAATTTCCCTTGCACTACGGGCTCCTCCATAGGCCTTGGGCTGTGCAATATCAACCCTGATGGTTGTGGCACTTGTGCTAGAGCTGCTCCCCCCATTAGACTAAGAAGTCTTGCATCGGTTAAGCACTTCCTCGAGCCTCTCGATCTTTGCCATGCAAGCTTCCAATGCCTTCGTGAGGGATTTGTTCTCCTTCCTCAAGGTGTCAACTATAGTACTCAAGGCACCTTGCATCTCATCTCGTAGCTCATCGTCCTTTCCCTTGGACTCAAGCACGGAGATGCGTTGGTCCATGTTGTCGACTTTCCCCTCTAAGTCAAACACGGTGGTGTTCACCCTAGCTAGCCTCTCCTCCAACTCCTCAACAACATCCCTTGACTTGTCCCTCTTCCCCTTTGCTCACTTGTTGAGCAGGAGCTGGTAGTAGATCGGTGTTAGCCATTACACTTGCTCTCTCGCAGAACCTCTTTTCGCACAATCAAGAGCTTGATCTAACCCTTAAGATAAACCACAACTCCTACAGCACTTTCCCCTTGGAAAGAACGTGCGCTGATACTACTTCCCATTAGAAGTAACTTGCTCTGATCCCAACTTCCCCTTGGAAGCGACCAGATCTGATGCCAACTTCTCCTTGGAAGCAACCAGCTCTAATACCAACACCAACTTCCCCTTGGAAGCAAATAGGCTTCCCCTAGGCAGCAAACCAGGCTCTGATACCAACTGTCATGGGGTGAATTTCTTCACACAAACTCAGCCCTCGTGCGGCGCTTAGGCACACTCGTTGTGCTAAGCCAGGCTTCCCCAATACACGCAGCGAAATATAGACAAAAACAAGCAAAAGGCTTCCTAAGCAAATGTGGGCTAGATAGACAGATTAGAGGGAAATGATTTCACTAACTAATGGAAAAATTACACTGCCTATGAGTATACAAAGTATGCTAACACTTGGCCTACTAATACTCAATGCCTCACTTGTTGCTTATGTCCATCTATGCCTACAAGTTATGTACAATCTCCTATTTATAGGGGCACATTCCTTCTAGAGGTTTCTAGGCATACCCTTGCCTAGATCCTAGTAGAAGGTTCTAGAAGCCCTTAAGTACTGGAACATTCTAAAAATCTCCAGATGATGCTCCAGCCTTCTGGATGGTCTAGATTGTGCTAGAACCCTCTTGATCTCCCTAGATCCTTCTAGCACTCTCTAGACATGTCTAGAACATTCG
>CANUEX010016986.1:5000-16449 GCA_948099535.1 Jatropha multifida
CTGCATGCCCACACTCACCCGCGCCTTTAACATTGACTGTGCCGAACCAAACTCAATGCAACAATGACTTGATCGGTTGAGATCGAGAATCGACACCATACCAAGTTAGGCCCAACACGCATCGTTAATGGCCTGCCTAACATGCCTCCCAATATTCATGCGCACCCTTGACATTGACAGAGCCAACCAAAACTCGACTAACAATGACTCAATCGGTCGAGACTGAGAATCGACAGCCCACCAAGTTCTGCCTAACACGTAACATCAAGGGCATGGGTGAGCAGTAGGGGAGCATGGGTTGGGCGAATGGCACGCCTAGGCACATCATTCCCCCACCCAATATAAATAGAAAATAAAACAAACCTGGGTATAGCACTACAAAAAAAATATCATTTAGCAACGGCTTATTCCGTTGCTAAACTTGAAGAATCCGTTGCTAAAACAAAAATAGCAACGGATTAGCTACGGATAAATTCCCATGCTAAATATCGCGATGCTAATAATTTAGCATCGAATATATCGGTTGCTAAGAGATGAAACTTCTGTTGCTAAATTTTGTGCCCATTTGTGTACCAATTTCATTATCATTCGTTGCTAATCCGTTGGTAATACCGTTGCCAATTCTGTTGCCGCAACATTGCTAAATTCATTGCTATTTGTTTTTATGCAAATTCCGTTGCTATAATGCATCAATGTATTATGAAATATCGTTGCTAATCCATTGCTATTTAAATTCGTTGTGAAATCCGTTGATAATTTGTTAATAATCAAACATATTAAACGTCTAATAAATTTGAAATTTATGTCTAATTATTATTATTATTATTATTATTATTATTATTATCATTATTCTACAATCAACTAAAATCCTCTAATTTATTTTATTAAATCATATAATGAATTTAAATTCTATATTTAAATCAACTGTCCCAAGAATATTTTAAAATGAAAGATCAAGGAATTTCCCATTAGCTTGTTTATTGGCTAGACACACCAAATTAATAACTAACCAACCACACAATATAATAAAATCAATCACAAAATACCAAAAGATTAACTAATAATTTATGGGAAAAAATTTTCAATACCCACACATAAATCGTAGTCCAAAAGTACTGTTAGAGAGATGATCGGAGGCTGGTTCATGACTGAGATTGATCAAGCACTTGAGATCGAGGCTGGATTGCATAGATCGGAACTGAGATCATGTCAAAGGGCTGAACATCAAGCAACTGGTGATTGGATCACCGAAATCAAGTACGAGGAGGCAAGGATTGCCACTGGGTTTGTCGTAGAAGGACCAGTTGCAATGGCTGAGCGGCGGTGAGACAAGAGGCACTACTGCTGATGATGGCCAGACTAGCGCAAGGAGGAAGAAGCCAGGGGTAGCGTGACGTGAAGGGAGAAGCTGGAGCGGTGGCATGACGCAGCGAGCGACGCTGGTGTTGTCGCTGCTACTGCTGTTGTGACTAAAAGCCAAAGAGAAAGAGAGAGAGAGAAGAAGAAGAGAGAAAGAAGAGAAAGAAAAAGAAAGAGAAGAGTGTGTGCAGCGTGTAGAGGAAGGAGAGGAAAAATAAATTTCAATGTATGGTTTCTAGAGTGTGTGCTTTCTTTTTTCTTTTTTTTTCTTGTTTAATTTTAGAAGGGTTAATTAAATTTTTCAATAAATGTTTTTTTTAATTAATTCTTCAATAATTATAACATTAGTTTTTAAATCTTTTAAAGGATAAAAATATTATTTTGGATTTATAGATCATAAAACTTACTTATATATAATTAGAGAATAATTATATTTTCATTGTAATTAATCAAAATATTTAATAATTTTGAAAATTTTAATATTTTATAAATGAAAACTATATAATTAGGATTTTATCTATTTCTAAAATAATAATAAAAATTTAGGTAATTTATAAATTTCATTGCAAATCCCTTGATAATCCCTTGCTAATAATTTCCCCTGCTAATCTATTGCAAACATACAAACCAATTTTACCTTGCTAATCCGTTGCAATTGTACGGAGTTTACACTGTGACATTTAGCAACGGATATCAAATCTGATGCTAAATATATCCATTGCCACTTCCATGCTAATCCATTACTAATTAGTGTGCCATATTTTTCCCTCCAAATTTAGCATCGAAATTCGTTGTCTATCCGTTGCTAATCTATTGCCCGTTTACCCGCCATAATTTCCCATGTTAATTAACATTGTATTAGCTACAACTATAATCCGTTGCTAACTTTCTATGGCTAATCCATTATTGAATTCTGAATTTAACTTTCACTTCCAAATTATTGCTAATCCATTGCTAAATGATTGCTAATTAGCATTGGATAAGGTTTGATGCTAAAATTTCGTTGCTAAACTGTATTTTTCTTCTAGTGTAGCATAAGGAAACATTGCTAAATCCCAGCCATCACTCCCCCATAAATATTTATTCCAGGCACCTTTGGCCGTGAAATTTTGGGAGCCATAAAAAAAAGGGTAAAGAATTAAATATGGTACCCTTGGTCCCGAGATTCGGTCCGGATGGTGGTCAAATAAAACTTTTGATGAAAATGCCCCTAGAGGGAGTTAAAAATCCATAAAAAGTGGAAATATCACCCGAAGGCCATGATTTTTTGTAAGTGACCCTAAAATATAATTACAGAATTATTAGAGTGGTCTCCAGTTGATGCTTTGCGAGAAAGGGGTGATTTTTTGGATGAAAATGCCCCAAAGGAGGTAAAAAATCCATAAAAAGTGAAAATGTCATCTGATGGCCACGGTTTATTGTGGGGAATGCTTAAATATCATTATCGAATTATTGCCATGGTTTTCGATCGACTGTTTGCATGAGAGCATGAGGAACGGTCGTTTCAAAGGCCAAGAATTGAGTCGTGGTCTAGGGTTTTTTTTCGAATGGGTGAAATCTACCAATGGTGCAAATTCGAGAGTGAAAGCTCACAGTCGTTGGGAGCCCGACTTGTTTGGGGGCTACCTCAAGTTAGCTTGGATTGCCTTAACGAAATGAATGGCCCCAGATGCTCTAGCTAATCGGGGTCCGGGATCGGTATGGATGCCTTCTATAGGTCCGAGGAACCCGAGTCGAAGTGTCAATCGGGCTTGAAAAGCCCCCGGTGTAGAGATATTGAAGCTGAAGGGCCATTTTATAGGCTAGAAATGAAGTCGAGGACTGTAGATTTTTTTTATCATTTTGGATTTTCGGCATTAGTCCGCTTCATGTATGGATAACATCTACCAAGGGTGCGAATTTGAGGGCAAAAGCTCACAATCGCCGGGAGCTCGACATGTTCGAGGGCTAACCCAAGTTAGCTTGGATGGGCTTGGCGAAGCAAATGGCCCCAGATGGTTTGGAAAATTAGGGGCTTGGATTGATATGGGTTCCTTCTATAGGTCTGGGGAACCCTAGGTGGAGTACTGGCGGGCTCAAAAAGCCCCCGGTGCGGAGATATTGAAGCGGGAGGACCGTTTCATAGGTTAGGAACTGAATAAGCACTGTAGTTTTTTTGAATCATTTTAGTTTCTCGGCATTACTACCCTTCATGTATGGGCAACATCTACCAATGGTACGGATTTGAGGGTAAAACCTCACAGTCGCCGAGAGCCCGACGTGTTAAAGGGCTAACTCAAGTGCTTGGGTGGCCTTGGTGAAGCGAATGGCCCCGGATGCTCTTATAAATCAAGGTTCGAGATCGATATCGATGCATTCTATAGTCCGGGGAACCCGGGCCAAAGCACCAGTCGAGCTTGAAAAGCCATCGGTGTGGAGACGTTGGAGCGGGAGGGTCGTTTCTTAGGCCGAGAACCAAGCTGGGGACTATAATTTTTTTGAATCATTTTGGATTTTTGACGTTAGTCCCCTTCATGCATGGGTAATATCTACCAATGGTATGAATTTGAGGACAGAAGCTCACAGTCACTTAGATGGCCTTGGCGAAGCGAATGGCCCGAGAGGCTATAGCGAATCGAGGGCCGGAATCAATATGGATTCCTTCTATAAGTCCAGGAACCTGAGCTGAAGTGTCAGTCGAACTTGAAAAGCCACCGATGTAGAGATAATGAAGCCGGAAGGCCATTTCATAACCGAGCCGGGGGCTGCAGTTTTTTTTAATCGTTTTGGATTTTCAGCATTAATCCCCTTCATGTACGGGTAACATCTACCAATGGTATGAATTTAGGGGCAAAAGCTCACAGTTGCTAATAGACCGACGTGGTCGAGGCGTAGCTGAAGTTAGCTTAGATGGCCTTAGCAAAGTGAATGGCCTTGGATGCTCTAGCTAATCCAAGGCTTGTATCAATATGGGTGCCTTATATAGGTCTGATGAACTAGGGTCGGAGCGTCAGCTGGGCTCGACAAGCCCCCGGTGTGGAGACAATGAAGTCGAAGGGCCATTTCACAAGCTAGGAATTGAACCGGGGACTGCAGTTTTTTTTAATCGTTTTAGTTTTTTGGCACTACTACCCTTCTTGTATGGGTAACATCTATCAATGATGCGACTTTGAGGGAAAAAGCTTACTGTCGCAAGGAGCCTGACGTGTTCGGGGGCTAGCTAAAGTTAGCTTGGATAACCTTGGCGAAGTGAATGTCCCTGGAGGCTCTAGAAAATCAGGGGCCATGATCGATATGGGTGCCTTCTATAGGTCTGAGGAACCTAGGCCGGAGTATCGACCGGGATCGAAAAGCACTCGATGTAGAGATATTAAAGCCGGAGGGCTGTTTCATAGGATGGGAACTGAGCCAAGCACTGCAGTTTTTTCGAATCATTTTAGTTTCTTGGCATCACTACCTTGCATGTATGGGTAACATTTATCAATGGTATGAATTTGAGGGCAAAAGCTCACAGTTAGCGAGAGCTTGACGTGTTCGGGGGCTAGCTCAAGTTAGCTTGGATGGCCTTGTCGAAGCGAATGGCCCTGGATGCTCCAGCGAATCAGGGGCCGAGATTGATATGGGTGCCTTCTACTGGTTTAGGGAATCGGTGTCGGAGTGTCGACCGGGCTCAAAAAGCCCCTGGTGCAGAGACGTTAAAGCCGGAGGGTCGCTTCATACGTTAAGAACCAACCGAGGAGTGCAAATATTTTGAATCATTTTGGTATTCTGGCATTACTACCCTTCATGTATGGGTAGCATCCATCAATGGTGCAAATTTTAGGGTAAAAGCTGACAGTCGCCATGAGCCGAACATGTTCGGGGGCAAGCTCAAGTTAGTTGGGACGGCCTTAGCAAAGCAAATGGCTTGAAGGCTCCAGCAAATTAGGGGCTGGGATCGATATTGGTGCCTTCTATAGGTTCGGGGAACCTATACCAGAATGCTAGCCGGGCTCAAAAAGCCCCTGGTGCGGAGATATTGAAGCCGAAGGGCTGTTTCATAGGTTGGGAATCGAGCCAGGCACTGTAGTTTTTTTGAAGCATTTTGGTTTCTCGGCATTAGTACCCTTTATGTATGGATAACATTTATCAATGGTGCAAATTTGAGGGTGAATACTCATAGTCATCGGGAGCCCAACATATTCGGGGGCTAGCTTAAGCTAGCTTGGATGGCTTTTGCAAAGCGAATGGCCCCGGAGGCTCCATCAAATTAGGGGTTGGGATTGATATGAGTGGCATATATAGGTTCAAGGAACCCGGGCTAGAAAAGCCCCCGGTGTGGAGATATTGAAGCCGAAGGACCGTTTCTTAGGCTGGGAACTGAGTCGGGGCTTCCAGTTTTTTCGAATCATTTTAATTTTTTGGCATTACTACCCTTCATATATGGGTAACATCTATCAATGGTAAGAATTTGAGGGCAAAAGCTAAAAGTCGCCGGGAGCCCGACGTGTTTGGCGGCTAACTCAAGTTAGCTTGGATGGCCTTGGCAAAGGGAACTGCCAGGGAGGCTTCAGTGAATCAAGGACCGGGATCGATGTGGATGCCTTTTATATGTTTAGGGAACTCGAACCGAACTATCGGCGGGACTTGAAAAGCCTCCGATGCAGAGATATTGAGAGATACGGCTGTAATGGTTGTGGATGGGGTGGCCAAGGATAAACCTTTATTTGGCATGTGGGAGGCCCCCACTACCAAATTGTAAACCTCCATTTGTTGTGTGGCACACCTGAGGGGGCCTAAGCATTTGTCTTGTGGCACCTGCGCCCAATGTAGCGATAAACCTCCATTGGGTGTGCAGTGCGCCTGCGTGCTGCCTGCCCAGTGCAGGGATAAACCTCCCTTGGCCTTGGCCAAACAGATTGCCCAAGAGGCTCCGACGAATTGAGGGCCGAGATTGATATGGATGCCTTTTATAGGTCTGAGGAACTCGAGCTAGAGAGTCTCTCAGGCTTGAAAAGCTGCCAGTGTGGAGATATTGAAGCCGGATGACCGTCCCATAGGCTAGGAACTAAGCTAAGGGATGCAATTTTTTCGAATCATTTTGGATTTTTAGCACTAGTCCCCTTTATTTATGGGTAACATCTACCAATGGTATGAATTTGAGGACGAAAGCTCACAGTCGTCGGGAGCCCGACATGTTCCGGGGCTAGCTCAAGTTAGCTTGGATTGCCTTGGCGAAGCGAATGGCCAGGAGGATCCTACGAATTGATGGTTGAGATCAATATTGATACCTTTTATAGGTCCTTGGAACCCAAGCCTGAGTGTCGGCTAGGCTTGAAAAGCCCCCGGTCCTGAGATATTGAAGCCGAATGGCCACTTCATAGGCTGAGAACCGAGCCAGGGACTACAGTTTTTTCAAATCATTTTGATATTTTGACATTAGACCCCTTCTTGCCTGGGTAACATCTACCAATGGTGCGAATTTGAGGGAAAAAGCTCACAGTCACCTGGAGCCCGACGTGTTCGGGGGCAAGCTCAAGTTAGCCTGGATGGCCTTGGCGAAGCAAATGGCCAGAGAGGCCCCAGTGAATTTAGGTCCAGGATCAATGTGGATGCCTTCTATAGGTCTGGGGAACCTAATTCGGAGTGTCAGCCAGACTTAAAAAGCCCCTAGTACGAAGATATTGAGGGATACGGCTGTAATGGGCATGGAAATGGTGGCCAAGGATAAACCTCTATTTGGTGTGTAGGAGGCCTTCGCTACCTAGTCGTGAACCTCCATTTGGTGTGTGGGGCACCCGCAGGGGCCTGCTTATTTGGCTTGTGGCACCTATGTGGTGCCTGCGCCCAGCACAGGGATAAACCTCAGTTGGGTGTGCGGTGCGCCCGCAGGTTGCCTGCGCCCACCCCAGCGATAAACTTCCAATGGGCATGCGATGCACCAAATGCCCAGTAAGAAACCTCTATTGGGCATGCAGCATGCTTGTAGCCCGCGTACTGCCCAGTGTAGCGGGAACCCTTTATTAGGTGTGCGATGCGTCAACAGCCCGCTCACAGCCCGTTCACAGCCTATCCTAACAAAAAACCTCTATTTCATGTGCGGTGCGCCAGCAACCTACTTGCCTTCAAGCCCAACCAGGGCAAGAAACTTCTACTAGGTGTGCCGCATGCTAGCAGCCTACGTGGTGCCCAACCCTTATTCCCTATGCACCGGCCATCCCCGCAATGAACCTCCATTTGGCCTATGGCACGCCTCCTTGTGCCCTGCCCAGCCCAGTGATAAACTTCTATTTGGCTCTTGGTTGGCCGATGCGGGGCAATGATAAACCTCTTTTGCGCTTGAAGGGCCAATGTTGGGCGCACTACGCGGCTCACCTGTGGGGGCTGATAGGCCAAAACTAGGAGCCTTGCCCCCATTTTGACCCTAAAATTATTTTATTTTGTCCAGAAACTAACATTTTTTTATTTGTGCAAACTTACAGCTTGATTTTTTTTCACGATAAAGCTATTTTTGAAAATTACAATTACAAGATGTATCCTCTACATCACAAAGAATAGGCATTTGGCCGAAGTAGACATTAATTAGGTATGATGTATCAAACAAATGTAAATCAAATAAAACCAACAAGTTTACTGTAACTCATAGTGGTTGGATTGGTATGTGAACATATAGAGTACATTTTGGTGTCAGGTTCAAGTGGCTAAAACATCAACTTTATAATTCCTTTTTTCCTACGCCATATATAAACATAATTGCAATTGGTTTTGGTGGCAGGTTTAAGTTGCTAAAACATTAACTTTTTTATGCTTTTTTTTAACGTCATATATATGTTGTTGCAATTCTTGGTGTTGTATTTCAACGAAATTTTAGAAGCCATCACAAAAAGTCGCAAAACATTGAAGTGGATGCCCTTGGTCTTGAGATTCGATGACGTGGGTGGTGATATAAAAATTTTGACAAAAATGCCCCTAGAGAGGGTAATAAATTCATAAAAAAAGGAAATCTCACCCGATAATTATGGTTTTTAAGGGCGACCCTAATATATCATTAGGCACCTTTTGCAGTGAAATTCTTTGAGCCACCATAAAAAAAGGCAAAGAATTAAATGGAGTTCCCTTGGTCTCGAGATTCAATGCGGAGGGTGGTCAAATAAAAATTTTGATGAAAATACCCCTAGAGGGGGTTAACAATTCATAAAAAATGGAAATCTCAACTGATGGCAACAGTTTTTTGTAGGTGACCCTAGAATATAATTATGGAATTATTGAGGTGGTAATCGGTCGAGGCTTTGTAGGAAAGGGGAAGTTTTTTGGATGAAAATGCCTCCGAAGAGGGTAAAAAATCTGTAAAAAATAAAAATGCCACCCCATGGCCACGGTTTTTTGCGGGGGACACTTAAATATCATTATAAAATTATTGGGGTGGTTATCAGTCGTCTATTTATGTGAGAGCATGAGGAACGACCGTCCCTTGGGCTAGGACCAAGCCCGAGTCTGGGTTTTTTTTTTTTGAATCGTTTTGCTTCTTTTGGCACTGTTCCCCTTCATGTATAGGTAACATCTATCAATGGTGCAAATTTGAGGGCAAAAGCGCATAGTCCTTAGGAGCCCGACGTGTTTGGGGGCTAACTCAAGTTAGCTTGGATGGCCTTAGCAAGGCGAATGGCCCCATAGGTTTCGGTGAATCAGGGGTCAGAATCGATATGGGTACCTTCTATAAGTTCGGGGAACCAAGGCTGAAGTGCCGGCTGGGCTCGAAAAGCCCCCGGTGGGGAGATATTGAAGCTGGAGGGCCATTTCATAGGTGGGCAATCGAGCCGAGGACACAGTTTTTCAAATCATTTTGGTTTTTCGGCATTACTACCCTTCATGTATGGGTAACATCTATCAATTGTGCGAATTTGAGGGCAAAAGCTCATAGCTCCTCAGAGCCCAATGTGTCCGGGGACTAGCTCAAGTTAGCTTAGATTGCCTTGGTTAAGTGAATGGCCTTGAAGGATCTAGCCGATTGAGGGCCAGGATTAGATGGGTGCCTTCTTTAGGTTTGGGGAACCGGGGCTGGATTGTCAGGCAGGTCGAAAAGCCCCTAGTACGGAGATATTAAAGCCAGAGTGTCGTTTCATAAGCCAGGAGCCGAGCTGGGGACAATAGTTTTTATGCATCATTTTGGTTTTTCGGCATTACTACCCTTCATGTATGGGTAACATCTATGAATGGTGCGAATATGAGGGCAAAAGCTCATAGTCCCTAAGACCCCGACGTGTTCGGGGGCTAGCTTAAGATGGCTTGGTTGGCCTTGGCGAAACGAATGGCCCTGGAGGCTCTGGTGAATCGAGGGTCAAGATCGATATAGGTGCCTTCTATAGGTCTAGGGAACCCAAGTTGGAGTGCCGACGGGCTCAAAAAGCCCCTAGTGCAAAGATATTGAAGCCGGACGGTCGTTTAATATGCCAAGAATCGAGCCGGGGACTGCCGTTTTTTAGAATCATTTTAGTTTTTTGGCATTAGTACCCTTCATGTATGGGTAACATCTACCAATGGTGCAAATTTGAGGGCAAAAGCTCACAGTTGACGGGAGCGCGACGTGTTCGAGGGCTAGCTCAAGTTAGCTTGGATGGCCTTGGTGAAGCAAATGGCCCCGGAGGCTTCGGTGAATCAGGGGATGGGATTGATATCGGTGCCTTCTATAGGTCCGAGGAGCCCAATCCAGAATGCCGGCTGGGCTCGAAAAGCCCCTAGTGCGGAGATATTGAAGCCGAAGGGCCATTTCGTAAGCCGAAAATTGAGGCTGGGATTACAGTTTTTCCAAATCCTTTTTGGTTTTCTGCATTACTAGCCTTCATGTAAGGGTAATATCTATCAATGGTACGAATTTGAGGGCAAAAGCTCACAGTCGCCGAGAGCCCAGTGTGTTCGGGGGCTAGCTCAAGTAAGCTTGGATGGCCTTAGCGAAGCAAACGGGCCAGAGACTTTGGTGAATCGGGGGCTGGGATTGATATGGGTGCCTTCTATAGGTGTTGGGAACCCGAACCGGAGTGCCGACCGAGCTCAAAAAGCTCCAAGTGTAGAAAGATTGGAGTGGGAGTGTCGTTTCATAAGCCGAGAAGCGAGCTGGGTACTGCAATTTTTATGAATAGTTTTGGTTTTCCAGGAGTACTACCTTTCATGTATGGGTAACATCTACCACTAGTACGATTTTGAGGGCAAAAGCTCACAGTCGCATGGAGCCTGACTTGTTCGGGGGCTAGCTCAAGTTTGCTTGGATGGCCTTTGTGTAGTGAATTACGTCGAAGGTTCTGGCAAATCAGGGGCTGGGATCGAGACGGGTGCTTTTTATATGTCCGAAGAACCTGGGCCGGATTGCCGGCCGGGAATCAGGCTTGGGACTATAGTTTTTTTCGAATCATTTTGGTTTTTCCGCATTACTGCCCTTCATGTATGGGTAACATCTATCAATGGTGTGAATTTGAGGGTAAAAGTTGACAGTCGCCAGTAGCTCGACGTGTTCGGGGGGCTAACTCAAGTTAGCTTGGATGGCCCTGGAGGATCCGGCAAATCAGGGGCTCGGATCGATATGGGTGCCTTCTATGGGTCCGAGGAACCCAGGTCAGAGTGCCGGCCGAGCTTGACAGGCCCCCAATGCGGAGATATTCAAGCCTAAGTGCCGTTTCATAGGTCAGGAACTAAGCCGGTGATTTCAGTTTTTTCGAATCATTTTAGTTTTTTCGCATTACTACCATTCATGTATGGGTAACATCTACTAATGGTGCAAATTTGAGGGCAAAAGCTCATAGTCGTCAAGAGCCCCACGTGTTAGGGGGCTAGCTCATGTTAGCTTGGATGGCTTTGGTGAAGCGAATGGCCCCGAAGGCTCCGGCGAATCGAGGGCTGGGATCGATATGGGTGCCTTCTAAAGGTCCATGGAACCTGCGTCGGAGTGTTGGCCATGCTTGTAAAGCCCACAGGGCAGAGACATTGAAGGGTATGGCTTTAATGGGCATGGGAGGGGTGGCTAGGGATAAACCCCTATTTGGCGTGTGGGAGATCACCGCTTTCCAGGATTAAACCTCTATTTGGTGTGTGGCACGCCCGCAGGGGCCTGCACATTTGGCTTGTGGTGCCCTGTCCAGCC
>CANUEX010017007.1:0-11319 GCA_948099535.1 Jatropha multifida
CAAATTAGTCTATAAAATTTAGTTGATAGCTTCTTGCAACTTAGATAACTGTCCTACTCTACAATAATTACAAAGGTAACAATGGAAATGGGAAAATAATAGAAAGATAAGGTTTATCATAGAAAGAAATGTAATGTCCCTTACAATTGGATCAATCTCCCAACCTTCAAGCTGCAATGAAGGCCACAAATCAAGCATCAAATGTGCAGCTGTACCACCACCCTGAATAATTTAGAAGTTTAGTTCAAACTAGAGGTAATTAAGTTTTTTTTTTTTCCATTTGTAAATTGCATCACAAATTAAATTTTAGAAGACTGATAAAGAGACAGTTCGATGAAGTGAAATACCAGTCCAAGGATCGCAATAGGACCCTTTGGAATAATAGCTGGTAAACTTGCAAATTCATCCTGCATGAAGAAAGAGCGAAAAAAAAAAGGGCAATGAGTTATTTTGAAAAGCTTAATTTTAAAAAAAAGTTAGTCAGTAGAGTCAAGAATCATGCACATACCCAATAAGACCCAGTCCATTTCTGACCCTTATTAAGAATGCTATGAACACTATCTGCATAGATCATAATTATCACACATAAAAAAAAAACAAAATGTAAATGAAAACAAAATTAATAATTAACTGACCCAAAAAAAAAAATAGATAAACACATACGAGTAGAGTCAAGAAGCAACACCCTAGCTTTTGCAGTATCTACAATTACAATATCATTGTACATGCTTCTAATTGCTGACAGTACTTGATACTCTTCTTCTTCTTCTTCTTCTTCTTCTTCTTCTTCTTCTTCTTCTTGTTTTTGGATAGAGTCAGAATCTGAGAAAGAAGCTCTAAGCAGAGTGGGAGCATTTGAGTTGGTGGTTTGTTTTTTGAGAAATGACCAAATTAAAGATAAAGAAATGGATAATGTTGGAGTTCGAGTATTGTAATATTTAGTTGTAGTGTTAAGGTATGGAAATGAAGCATTTCTGCAAGAGAATGGAGTCTCCTTCCAGTAACTGGTTTGTGGGAGTGAAAGCATTTTCATAGCTATAAAAAATGGGATAATGTGTTCTTCTTTTTTTTTTTTTTATTTGTTGTTGTATTTGTCAGTTTTTGGCTATTGAGAAAGAAAATGAAATGCAGCTTTTGTAAAGGGAAATTATTCAGTGCAATCAATCTCTACAATAGTACTAGTTTAGGTAGTTCACTTCTCTCTGGTGATCGTGATTTTATCCAATCCATCAGATGTCCGATCCCTTTCGACCCAATTTTGAACGATTCAAGTGCTGAATAAACGAGTCAGAGAACGTACTGGTGTTAATATTTTTAACATCGGCGTTCGGCCGGGGATTGAAGTGCTCGGTACTAACTACCTGTTATCCATTTTTATACTAATTTTTTTTTTTAAAGTGAGTTGCCTGTTTACTGTATTTTTTCTTTATAATTGTTTAATTTTTTTATTTATATAATATTAAAGCATATTTTTTAAAAAATTAAAATAAATATAATATTTATTTACATTTTTAATTTGATTAATTTTTCTTAGATTTATTTATGTTTTTAGTTAAATTTTTTTTATTCTTGATAAATTTAATTTGAAGAGTTTTAGTAGAAAAATAGTTAAAAGCTTAATATGGCCAAGTCAGTAAAGTACATGGCCTAGGACATCATGTTAGACGCTACGGCTATGTTTCCAAAAAAGCTAAAAAGTCGATGTGGATTGAGTTTAATTATTTAGCCCGTGTAAAATTAAATGTTAGGCGTGCCTTGTGTGTGGAGCTTAGAAATAAAAATCCAAATGAATAATAAACAATAGACAAGAAGAAAGTTCAAAAATAAAAACTACTTGACTCACATGTTTGAGTGCTTTCTTTAAATCTTGATACCAACTTTAATACTTAAAATCTTAAAGAGAGAAACTAAATAAAGTAATAGAAAACAAGATGATAGAAGATTAAAATTAGATGGAATATAAATCAATGTCTCAAGATTTTGGCTAGTCTCTCTCTTTATATAGATTTTCTGAGATTCATTTAGGGAAGTGAATTTCTATTGATAAAGAAATTTCCTAAAGATAGAAAATTATTTATGCTTTGTATTTCTTTTCAATTAGAACTCCCATAACGTCTAAATAGAAACCCAGCTTTAATAAATCACATCCTACAATATTTTCATGCAAGTAGCATGAGGTTAATCCGAAATCTCAGCTCAAGTTGAACTCCGCAAAGTAGTACGAGGGTGCTAGATAGCACGGCATGGACGTGCTTCTTGTTGGAAGTCATGAACAAATGATTGCTTTTAATCTTCTTTTGCATTCTTGATTGGTTTCTAATGAAAATCCTATAAAATTTTTCAAAATCAAGTGAAATATGATTCAAGAAAGTTTTAAACAAAAACAAATAAAACAAAATAAAAACTAATTAAATTAATTACTGAAAATCCTAACCACAACTATATTAGAAATACTATAAAAAGAAGATATATCAAAACACTACATAAAACAAATTGATTGAACATATACTCACGTTTTTTATTTATCAAGATGTGGATACTAATTAGAATTCGTAACCTAAGTATAGAAACATTTTTCAAATTGAAGTGCGAAAAGTGAACATTACAAAGTTAGACTCGAGCATGGCATATAACCATGCCTTTCAGCAATGTTCTTCCCCTCGCCATTCTTAGCAGCATGGTCTACAAGGACCACATTTGGTAGGACAAGGCCATGCTTTCGTCTAACTTCATAGAATTCATTTTTAAAGGCTTCAATAATACTCTCAAATACATCATTTATAGACCAAAACTAAAAACACATCTCGTTATCTATATTATAAATTGTTAGAATTAGGGTATATCGGTGATGTATACATATACACATTTAGTAATATCCTTTAATCACACGTTAATATACTCATTAATGAAAAGTTCAAGTGTTAATATCTTTTATCAGAGTCTATTCATAAGGTTTATGAATATGGTGACAGATTCTTTAACGCAAGTGTTATAAAATTGTTCATGGTCATAGAATAATTCGTTGGATACCAATTTTCTGAAAAGTCATTACTTTTATTTATTGTATGGTGACAGATTCTCTAAACAACAAAACCAGGAAGAAGAAGAAGAAGAAGAAGAAGAAGAAGAAGAAGAAGAAGAAGAAGAAGAAGAAGAAGAGATAACCATTGCACTAATAGCTGCTCTTAGAAATTTGTTTGACAGTTTGAATGAAGGAAGTGGCATCACATGGGATTTGAAGAACTCCTTCATGTTCATATCCAAACTCATCACCAATCATCTCAAGTAGCTCAACAAAGCAAGCTTTCTTGAACATCTTAACATGAATCAAGAACTTGGTCTTTTGATCTTCTTTTAATCCAACCATTACAGGAATATACCCTTTAGGAAATCTATCATTCTCTTTCACATCACCATTTTCTTCTTCTTCTTCAAGTAATCGCCTACATGAAAGAATAATATTCCTTCTACCCAAATTCTTTAACATGTTTTTCCCTCATCACAGGCTTCCTATAATGCACCAAACTCTAAATGTCATATTTATAGCAATTTGATAGTTGAAAAGTTTTATTATCTTCAATTGCTTCTTAGATATTTTGGAACCTTCATTTAATTGTTTTTTTTTTCGAAGGATTGTAATTCAAAGAAAATGTGTGTGCCATGTGCATTGAAATTTCACTGTCAGATGAAATCTTCCGCATACAACATTTAAATCCAAGGGCTGAAAATTCTTGTGTACCTAAGAAAAGCAAGCAGTCTTAATGTAATCTTTTTGTTCTTCTTCTTTTTTTTACTTTCCTGTTAAAAAATTTATTACATTATTATATTGCCAATAGAGTAAGGACCGTACAATTAATTCATTGACTTAGACTTGTCTATCATAGTTCAAAGTCCTACTTTATTTATTCCTTTGTTTCTTTCCAATTTTCTCTCCCTCCGTAGTGATCTATGCAGAGACTTGTTCCATGAGGGTTCACTAGGTCTACAAAATCAACGACAGGGAAAGCTTAACTTATTATAACCTTTCTCGAAGACTTTGGCCTGGATCATAAATTGCTTTGACCGATATATATGAGTGCGACTTTTATGATGAACGAGGTGCTCCTTCTCCTTTCCAGCTTCTTTCCGTCTATTAAAGAAATACAATCCTTCAATAAACGCAACAGCTTTATTAGACATTTTACAGCCTATATTCTGTGTAGATTATTTTAGAATATAGAATTTATTTCAAATCAATTCTATTTATAAATAAATTTTTGTTTTTGTTATTAGAAATTCAAAATGTGATTATTTTTTATTATAAATTTTGAACTCAATGATAATTGTCAAAGAAATGTTGAAAATAAAATAAAATAAGAAAGATGAACATTGGAGAGGAAGAAGGAAGTAAAGTGAGATAGTGAAAAGAGAAAAAAGAGCGGAGAGGAAAAGTATGAAGAGAGAAAGAGAAAGAGAAAAAGGGATGTACTTTTCAATCTACAATTTAATTATATAAACTTTGCACTCCATCACACATGATTATTGACACTGTTGAACAATAGTTATAGAAGTATAAATTCACAAGAGTTAAAAAGGCTTTCAAAAGACTGAAAGGAATTAAAATGAAAGAATAAAAACATCAATGATGATATTACAAGACAATTATCCAGATATGAAGCAATCAAGCACCCCAAAATGATACAAGGAAGAAATATACCAGAGCCGTCCGCTATTTTCAACTAACATACTGTATATCAAAGTGTTAACTGCTACAAAAATTCTGCTTCAGAAAGACAATTTCCCGCCGCAACAATTCCAATGTGATACAATAGTACTCTATTATCAAGCTAAAAGCCAAAAAAATCACCTGCATAAATTTTAAATCATTAGCAATTTGGGAGTTCTCAAGCTAAAAAGGAAATTCAATTTTTTAAACCGCAGATGATTAATCAACAATGCTTTACGTAGTATAAAAATTCAATTAAAAATCTAAAATAAAGAGAGAGAAGCGCATTTTCTTGAACTGTGATTACTCAGGAAAAGTACTCACTACCAAGTGTACAATCAAGTTTCCTTTGCATTTTTGCTAGATTATAAGGGGAAAAACAATAATTGGTGTAATGATAAGCTTAATTTAGAAGCAGTCACATGTTTCCAATGTGACTTTATTTGAACAATTGCTGGAGTTCATGTTTCCGCCCATATGTCCATCTAAAACATCCCAGAATGAAGAAAATAAAAAATAAAAAGTAGATCTTGCATAAAAATCAGTCTCATGTAAAATCAATCAGCCATTAAAAGAATACATAGTACAAATAATGCAGGCAGGAACATTTCGGCACGGGAGAAGATAAGCATTTCAAAACACATTACCTTGATTTATTCTACAAGTGTATAGGATGAGAACTGATTCTGAGATCTCTATATGGTTCCCTGAAATTCTTGTTACAGCATTTATCACAAGGGCAATCACTTCACTAGTCAACAACAATCGTTTAACCAGCTTCAGTTCCAAACTTTTGTTCCAAGAATTCGTCAAGTTGTCCCCAATTAGGGGTACCGGATTTAGTCAAATTATCAGTAGGCAATGACCTAATGCATCCAAGAATGTGCTTGACATCCAGATGCAGCCTAGCATATGGAATTTTTTTCAAAAAAAAAAAAAAAAAGGTTAAAATATTACCAAAAGAAGCATAATATGCAAGTGTATATGAATGCTAACAACATGAATGGATTGAAAAATAATACCTTTTCTTTGCTTGTGGAGTGCTGATCTCAAACCGCGAAAATGCTTCTGAAATTTGTGAATGGAAAATTATAACCACTTGCCTGCAAATACAAAGAATCATTATCACAGAAGAATATGTTTTAACATCCAAATTACCTGTGCATTGCAGCAGAGATGGTCTAGCAGAAATTTTTACTGAAAAATATTGAGTTAAAAAGAGAATTCTAATTAATTTTAACATCTTATTTTGTTTCATTTACATAATATTCCAATGTACATGCAATTGCAATTCAATAACTTTAAATGATTTCAGTAACTATTGAAGCTGCTATGATATTAGTTAACTACTAGAAGCTTTTATATATCCTATTTCATCTACAATCTGAAAGTCATAATGGATCACAGTGCATCTTCTAAATTAATTGTCTAGTTTTGACAACAAAGTTTTCAAGGTATAAACCAACACACTTATTTAACATAAAGTAAAACAATTATAAACATAACTAAATAAAAATTTACAAATTATTGATTAAAAAGAAAAATAAATCATTTAGATTGGAAATAAAAAATTAACGTTTTTTCACACAATAATTATGTTGCACAAGAATGAGGACAAAAATTAATAAATATAACATTCTGGCATAAGAATTAGTCATATGAGCAATTTATGAGAAAATAGGTAATTAGATATAGAAGTATAAATCATAACAACACGTGGTGGCATTTGCAAAGGTTGCAGAATTGAATACCATTCAGAAATCACCAAGCTAAAAAAAATCTCACCTAAAAATTGCTTGAACGTCTGTCTCATGCAACGTTCGAGATAAGACACGTTGTAGGTATCCAACTTCCTGAAAACAAATTGAACAGCCAATTAGGTACAATTGATTAAGAAATGTTTTTGATTGCACAACAAAGACAAAGAAAATCATCAGTTGGAAACCAATTTTGTACTGATAAAAATATCCATTACATGTACAATTTTTATGTGGTACATTTTCCAGTAAGCAACTTCCTCTAGCATAAATGTAGACCGAGTGGTTAAGATGGTAAAGACCTTGTTTCTGTGAATTGATATTTTTTTTCAATTCATTTCAATCAAAACAGTGTCAAATTTTCATCCCCACAGTGTAAGATATGAGAGCCCAAACTACAAAAACAATATAAGTTCCTTGATAAAATATATGATGTTAAAACCATGGAGTAACTCAGTTTCTCAAATCTTCCCATAGATTAAGTTCTTAATTTCTTAATCAAACAAAAACAATAGCACATTTTTTACGGAATGGATGACCAAAATATCTAGACTAGTCATCAATGCATGTGAGCATATAAGACAAAGTCAGCTAACATGTTACAGTTTTGTCGAAGAACTCAGCTGACACGCATGTCTGCACATCAACCTAATACTCTTACGAGTACTAGTCTAGCAACCCCCACAGAAAAGCTTGCTTGATGGGTTTCATACAGATGTTTGAGGTGCCATTGCAAAAGCATTTTTAGTTCTGAAGTTTCAGTACAAACGCCTGTTCCAAAGGCTCACCTCATAGTAGAATAAGTTGAAGCATTCTCCACTTAATCTCTCCTTAAGTCCCTCCCTCCCATGAGCACACCACACAAATAATTCTATGAGCAGATCTCTTACCTTGCTCAGTCATCCAATTCTCTTCTCTCTCTCACACACAATACAGATTCATTCACAGGGACAAATTCAATCAACCATAATTAGCCAGCCATGATTAAACAATTTCGCCACTATAATTACCTTTGTCAGAGATCGAGCAAAATTACTAGGCTGTGAGTCAGCATCATCAGGTCTGTTCCAGCTCTCAACAATTTGAGGCAATCCACGTAAATGAAACAACAACCTTTCTCTCATTATCTGAACAAGTTTTGTATGTATTTCATCTCGGTGAACCTTGTAATCCTGAATTAAATTGAAACACAAACATCAAAATCTCAGTGACAAAACAAGCAAGCATAGAAAGCCCACTCCATAACTACAAGAAACATTTTCATGGAACACAATCATTTGGACGAATTTCGCATCACCATTGACCCCCGACACCAACACACGCCCACCCCCCCCCAAAAAAATAATAATAATAAAGGATACACAAACCCATTGCACAAGAACACAGTGAAGGGACGAAGCTAGGATTTACAATCAATGGAGGTAAATTTTTATATTTTTCCACAAAAAATAAAATAACTTATAGTGAACAAGAAAATTCCAATAAATTAGCTAATTAATTTGAAATATGTATAACATCATTTACATTAACAAAAAAATTACGAAATAAAATAAAATTATGGTTGCTCTCTACGAGTCTTCATACCATGCCATTATCAACTTTATCAAAATATCCTTCTCAATATAAGCAATCAAGCTTGTTTTATAATTGAATAAGACTTCTTTAGGGAAAAAAAAAAGAATTAAGCAAGCAGCCAATTAATCGCATACATTTCTACTTACTTTCTAACGATGAGATAGCATTCCCATATTGAATAAGAAATATAACAAAATAATTAGAAGCTTTTTTTATAATTGTATTGGATTTCTTAAAGAAAAATAATCATCCAATTCTAGTGAGATTTATATTGACATGAATTATTAGGAAGTCTAGCCAAATCTGCTAAATAATTATTAATCAATTAATAATAGCCAAGTAAAAGTATATGAACATGAATTAATTAATTAAAGAGAAAAATTCAAGAATTAAAAAAAAACAGAGAGAGAGGGAAAGAGAGAGAATTGTAAACAAAAAATGAGTCACAAGCCTGTAATTAAGAATTGCAAAGTTAGTTGCAATGCAAGTGATCTAATAAAGAAACTTTCACCATTCACTTATATAACTGTGTAATTAAGAAATGGAATGGTTTGGCACTTATGTGACATGCATGCCTCTTTCTTTTCACCTTATTCCCATTTTTATTTCAATGACTTTTTTTTGTGTGCGTGAATAGGTAGCTTCGTCACTGACCCAGAGGGTGACAGCCACTTGGCACTAAAAGGATGAAAAATACAATTAAAGGAATCAACTAGTATGAAAATTCAGTGTGATAAATAATCATATTTTACTTCTGCAATATAGGAATGATAGCACAATGACAATGCTGATGCTTGTATCAGACATTAGCAATTGTATGCACTATTTCAACTTTAGAATTACAAATATTTCATCTGCCCTCAATTAGTAAGAGCAGAACCTTTAAATGGCTTTCAATATATAACACATTAGAAACTTTAGCATGCATTTGGTACAATGGATTGGACAAAAATGAGATATTATAGGACAAGATGACATAAGACAAGACAAACAATTGTCCTACCTTCAGTTCAGTGCATGTATAAAATGACAAATTAGTTTATCCCATTTCATGGCTTTGGATAGGATTGGACAAGCAACCATAATAAGAATACTACTTTTATCCTATCTCATGTTTGGATGTATTCATCAGTAGAACACAACAACATAGGAGAATAAAAAAAGATGCTCAAGAACATGTCTATCAATATTATGTAACTCCTTGTTATGGTAATACTTACTATTTTCTAGTCAAATTCAAAGTAGAAGGAAAGAGAAAATTGCACCACTGTTAGCTATGAGATTTTTAAATATCCATTCTAATCAAATTCAATGTGGGATGAGAGAGAAACGAGATTTACAATATGAGATTAAACAAATACAAATTTCTGAAATAAAAATTCTTTAAAGTGTTGCATAAATCAAAATTTTGAAATGGTCAAAGAGCCCAAAAATAACTTTTTTTAAAAAAAAAAAAAGTCAGCACCAAACGCCAGACAAGAGAATTGTCATGTCCACAGTCCAATCACTGAACCAAACACAACCTTAGTACTCAAAGTACAATATAACAACCCAACACCCCTAGTACTCAAAGTACACTAAGACAACCCAACATCCTTTTTTTACCACTCTTGCGGGTGGGTTGACAGGCGCTCCCGCAGGGAGGTTGTAGAGCTAACTAGATCCAGAAGTTTTAATAATATAAAAGTAGTAAAGTAAATGAGTATAAATAATATAATAAAAGCAGAGAAATAAATAAGTTATCTATTAAACAATACCTGTGCTACACGATCAATCTCAGAAAGCAGTAATGCCTGTCTCGTCTCAGGTACTTTAAGGAAAAGAATACGCCTGATTTCTTAGTCCAGACACAAAGCACAAAGGTCAACTTATTCAGAATGGTTGCTCAATGAAATACAATTCTCTTCAGTTCAAAAGCAAAAGAGTCAATAAAAATGTTAGTCATGACTTCATAGAAAAAACTGAGGTGAAAGTGGCATGTTAAATCATTCCACAAGCCTTGCATGTATAAAAATTGTTATAGGCAAGTAACACAAGCATTTTTTAGCAAACATATTATATGGAAAAATGAAGTGGTTTTATTAAAGTAAATGTTTCAGTCAAGATGATTCAATTTTTCCAGTGTGAACCTTTGAGCTATTGTCAAAGCGAAAAAAATTTTATATTCTCCCTCTTTTAGGGAAATGGAAGCACAAGAAGCAACATGTGCTACAACATAAAAAAGAGAAGTAAATGTTGACTATGCAATCTTCCATGTTGTCATCCAAAAGATCCAATAGGTGATGACCAGATAAATGACTAAACAAACAAGGAAAGATGGAAATAATTATTATATGACAAATTGCTTGTTTAACAATTAACAGTTCAAGAGTAACTAATTAACTAAGTTCTAAAACTCACTATAACTACAACAATAAGCTCTGTTAACACAAAAAACCAACACCTTAGCAAATCAACCTACCAGGAATAATTGCATATATAAAACTGATGACTTGACTTGCAAGTGCCAAGTGTTTAGAAGTAATAGACTTCAGTCCAGACACCTGCAACATGAAATAAACCCCAATTAAGAGCTAGAACAATGACAAAGATTTCTTGAGTTAATATCTAACAGACAAAGCATAAGCGAAAGTTGAATTTATGCACTGGGAACAATTATCTATAATGATCATATATTTTCGCAACGAAAACATTTTCATCTTTGATGATACCAGTTTTAAATTCCATGCTTTTTTAAGCTTTACTTTAGTATGTTAATATGCAAGTAGCACTTTGAGAATGCAGATATTAACTATTAGAGAATTTTTACCTGCATAGCACCAGCACCAAGAACAAGTTGACAAGTCCTTGTATTGAAGAATTTTAATATCTCAACAACACGATGGACAACTTCTGAAGACAGTGCTGGCAAAAAATTATTCATATCAATGTACTCCGACAATTCTAATATCGAGATGATAATCAGCCAATAATATGAGACAAAGGTAAAATATCAGTAAAACCATAATATATCTTTAAAGCTCAAACAATAGATACTTCACACAAATAGCTAGAATGGCATTAGCAACACATGGGATACCAAGCTTTTTCTAACGGAGAAATATGGAATCTATGGAAGGCATAAAAATACACCGAAAAAGAAAAAAGAAAAAAGAAAAAGACAAGTGTTAAACAAGAAAACTAACCAGTTTACCATGTGATAACTAACACCTCCACAAGTAAGTGTTTGCGATGCAGGTTTTCCACGATCCTTTGCATTAGTATTGTTGCTCTGTGTTGAAG
>CANUEX010017031.1:0-42723 GCA_948099535.1 Jatropha multifida
ATTTCACAATTAACTTTCATGTAATTCGCTTAATATTATTTAAGCAAATTCAACCCAATAATAATAAATTTCTAACTTGAATTTATACCAAATTTAAATGACTGAAACATAAATTATACCGATTGAAAATCGGACTCCAGATTCGTGTTCAGCTCGCAGAATGCAGCATTCTGCCTCTTGGGTACCTCGCCGAATCGCAGTATCCACCGCTGCCTACGGTGGCCGGAGCACCAAAACAGCCCAAAATTGGGCGATCTTTACATCAAAATGTTTGAAATTCCATGGGGACTCCGAATCTGTGATGAATTTGTGTCGCTTGTGCCTTATTTGGTAGAAAATCAACTCGAAGCTCTCGGTACCGCTGCCCTTTAGGGTTTTCTGAATCAGACCTCACAACTCAGATTTGAGGTCATAAAATGCAAGAGGGGAAGGAGGCGAAGCTCTTCGCGCCTGTTTCGTGACCTGAGGTCATCGGAGATGGCGTCGATCGTCAAGCAGAAGCAAAGAAGCCACTGTCGAAACAAAGCGGCTTCGCTACTCGCAACCGAAGGATCGACTGGCGCCAAGGACGACTGGAATTGGAACTGGCAGCGCAAGTAGAGTTGATCGCCACCTCGCTCTCATCGAACGGTGGCCGGAGAACTTGAAAGAGAAGGGGGAGGAGGCTGTCGCGCAGTGAGAGTCGGGGAGAGAGAACGGAGGAGGAGAGAGAAAGTCTCTCTTTCTCTTTTTTTTTATTCAATTTCTTTTTTTTTAACTAAATGGTTCCGGTTTGATTTGAATCGATTTGATCTAACCCAATAATTTAGCCTAGTTTACATTTGATTTAAGGGTTTTTCGATTGAGTTTGACTATTTAAATTTGGTTTTCGGATTCGGTTTGTGGTATAAAATATTATTTTTCGCTAATTTCTCATTGGTGAAAATTTTATAATTAAATTTTAAATAAAAATTCTTTTAAAAATAAATTAATGGGTTATTTCAAAATATGAATATATTTTTATATGAATATATTTTTAAGGTTATTTGAATCAATGAACTAAGTAATTCAATATAGAGACGTATCTTATGGTTATTAAGGATCAATTAAAGTAAATAAACTAAATAGTTATTAAATGTTTGGGGACTGTATCCGAACTAAGTAAGAAGAAGATTGTTGGCGAAAGGATTATATTTATATGAAATGAGAATATTATTGGTTATATTATATTAGTTTGGTAGTGAATCTAGATTGTTTTAAAAGTTGTGATGAGAAATCGAATTAATAGATGTTTGGCAGCTAAGTGGTGCTGAAGTTAGATTGGACTTAATAGAGAGGATAGAATGTAGTTTGTTATGTTAATTCTCTATTTATTAGTTCAAGATAAATAGTTATCTGATGAGCTCTCTCTATATTCTTAAATTTCTAGATTGTCCAAGCTCATCCACTGTCCCTTCAGGCCAGAATCAGAACTAGAATTTGAATATCCTATAATTGCTATGAGTAATAATAAGTAGTGTATGATATGCATTTTCATATCATCATCATTTTGTTAGTATATTATATCATTACCTATATATTTTTATATAAAATCATATTATAATTTAATGATCGTATATTTATAATTTATAATTGCATAATATTCATTGGTTTGGTAATATGCATTTGGATGAGATGTTTGATTTTAATGCACTGTGATATGAATTGCTTTGGTTGTGTGGAACTACAATAAAGTGGGTCACCATGGGTTTGTGAGGGCGGTCCTTGATACCGTCGACCGTATATGGGAGATCGGTGCCCTCATGTGCATCTGATGATATATATTGATATTATATAAATAACCACAGGGTGGCCTTCTGATGGTATGGAAAGAAAAGAGAGCATGGAAAAACAATGAGAGGGCTGGTCAAGGGAGGATTAGACCGGTCGGCCAGGTATGGGGGATCGGCTCTCTGGTGCACACGTATGAGAGGATGAGCCATGCGAGAGGACAGCTCATCCGGGGTTTCGGTGACGCCACAAGCTAATTTCCACGTGATTGATTCATTGAAAATGAGATATTTGTGAATGCTAATATTGTGACATGTGCATGACTGACATTGTGACAAATTAGTGACTAGAGATGCATTTGCGTAATTGTCTGGTCGTGCATTATATATTATTATCCACTGAGTTTGGTGAAACTCACCTCGCCCCTCTATAAACTTTTTCAGGAAATAGAAGTACAACTGGTTCATAAAGACCCTGCTTCTTTCTCCGCAGAGATACAGTATTTAATTCCATCTTTGAAATTGTTAGTATATGAATTACGTGAAACCTTGGAATATTCTAAATAGTTTTGTTTGGTTCCGCAATTAGAATGATAAATTGATATTGGATATGTAAAAATTATTGTGTGCTGATAAATAATCTGTGGAATCTTTTCTAAAATTTGGAGAGACTATGAAAGGAAAAGTTTGATCATGTTATGACTAATGAGTTTTGCACAAAATGTATTTTTAATAAATGAGTGTGAGCCCGGACTATGAATCAAATGTGATATTGAAGTTGGGCCAAGATTGTTACTGAACAATAATTGAAAATTGTCATAATATGAGCTTACTATTTTCAAAGTCAGACATTAATAGACACAGTGTTTCAATAGTTCAAACTTACTATGGGCCTCGGGGACCTTAAGTTTACCCATGTCTTAGTACTAGTCTGACCCATAGTTTTGGATCGTGACATAACATCATTCGTAGGCTCCCCATAATCAATTAATACCAACAACATATATCATTCAAGCCAACAATTAAGAAATTATCAAAATTTTGACATAAAACATAGAAATTAAAAATTTAGAAAAATTAAAAGAACAAAGGATTTAAGAATACTAACCTTAAAATAAAGCTTTTAAATCTCTAGCAAGCCTGAAACCTTTGTTTTTCCCTTATCTTTGATGGAGTGTTCACCCACTTTAAACAAACGAGCAAAAATTCAAGAATCACAACCAAAAACAAAGAAAAAGAAGAAGAAAGAAGAGTACGACTGTCTAGCAAAATTTAAAACTCAAAACTAAAACCCTTGAAAATCACTTACTTGGCTAGAGGGAAAAACCCAAATTTTTTATCTCCAATTACTAAAACTACAACTTAAAGCTCCAATCTTCCATAGAAATTAATAGCCTTAGGTTTGATTAGGACGATTTAGAATATAATGGTGTGTACAAAACAAAAAATAAAATGAGGGGGGGAGGGCATTGTGTCGGCCAACAAAGGAAGAGGAAGGAGAGGTTGTGTTATCGCAGAAAAGAGAAAATGACTTTTATTAGTGGTTAAGGGTAGTTTGATAATTTGGTAATTTATCAACTGCTCCCTTAGAAAGTTTAGAATGGATGGTCAAGATAAAGTCAAGAATATTCTTATATAAAAGCTATAATTATTTCTAAATATATTTCTCTCATATAATTATTCTTTTAGCCACAATAATTATTAAATTACTCTATAAAAATAATTCTTCAAGTTTCTAATTAATACAAATACCATAATTCACAATTCATTAATTACCTCAATTTTCTAAATAAATTCATAATTTAATTGCTATCGACCGTAATAATACATGTATGTTTCAAAATATTAAATAAAATATAAAATATAAACAGCAATTTTTTTAGAATTAAATAATGTCGATTTTCAGACAAACGGTACTATTTACACACTGATAAACTATTATTTCAGACATTAAAAAATAAAGTGTTACATGTACAAGATTTCTGGATAAAAATTCAAGAGG
Source organism: Jatropha multifida (assembly GCA_948099535.1). Lineage (NCBI taxonomy): Eukaryota > Viridiplantae > Streptophyta > Magnoliopsida > Malpighiales > Euphorbiaceae > Jatropha > Jatropha multifida. Next base: position 3,751 of record CANUEX010017031.1, read on the forward strand.
CAATTTATATTCAGTAAAAAAAAAAATCACTAATCATGGTGGTTTTTGATAGTTCCAATCATGGCAACGATGATATAAATTGTGGCTTATCTTTCAGTGGACCTTGATATAATAAATGATGATATGATAGTTTCGCTTTAATACTCGAGCCTTTTTCTCTACCTGATAATTTAACGCAGAATACACACAGCATTTTATACATTTAACTTGTCGTCGTGAAAATTGAGCCAATCTGTTGTATTACGTATATCCTACAAATTAATTTTTTTTTTTTTTAAAGTTAAGCCATATATTATTAATGGCGCAGCCACGTAATGCATTTTTCGTGAAGTTCAGTTACATACTAAAATGCATCAGAGAGTCGCTATTACAAGGACAATATTTTGATAATTTACTGGCAAAAAATGTTTGATTTTGTAGAAATTTAATGGCAGACGGTCCATCTATTACATTTTATTAACGTAAAAAACAGCTGAAAAATGTACAGGACTAAAGCAGCATCGAACTACGAGAACTAATTAAATATTTGTCAAACCTGAAAGACAAAATAATAATTCCCCTTTTTGAAATTTTCATTACATTATTCAAATTACTATTTCCTCAAAAACAGTTAATTAATAGCAAGTAAGATTTATATAAAAATTGTCGTAGGTTATTTATAAAATAAAAAATTTTGCTTAATAGTTAAAGTTACAATAGTATAAAAATAAATTTTTTGCAGATTTAATAATTTAATAATGAAAAAATGGTGAAAAATAAAAATTTTCAACACAACATAAAAAAGATGCATAATATTTGAAAGTTCTAAAATTACCTTTCACTTTCTAATTTCAATGCACCGTACTATTTACTCTACTACTATGTGTTGATAAATAATTCGAATTTTATGTAAAAAAAAATATATTTTCAATAAAAAAAATTATATTAATAAAATAAACTAACAGCAATTGAAAAAATTAATAGCGAACTCTGCAGGACGTGCGGCTAACTTGGCTTGTCTCCACTAAATCTTGGCTCCAGTTAGTTTACATTCAAATGTAATCAAATCAAATCACTTTACTTCCCTTACGCATTCACATACATCAAAGAGATTATGTTCAGACAGACATTACTATTATTATTATTATTATTGAGGCAAGTCTATCAACTAGCTTTTCCAGAAAAATAGTTAGGTTCCAGTGAGTCCGGTACTAATCACCGATCTATGCTACACAGGAGACTACACACATTAATCAATGCCCATCGATTAACCTCAAGGAATTTCCACAGGATTCTCTTGATTGCCTTATAACCAAAAATGGCAATAATGTGTCAGCAAAATCCCATGTTAACATATCTACATACTTAACGTTACCTTATAACAAAGCCACCCACCCCTGCAAGTTACATTCGGGAGATCAAAAGGGGTACAGACACTGATGTCTCCTCACCCATGACTGGCTGGAATAAATCCAACTCCCCATAGCGCTCGAGAACACGCATCCTGCAACCTTCTGCAGCCATAACTCCAGTAGCAAATGCACCATGCACTGACCCTGGGTAGCTCGTGCTTGTTGCCTCTCCTGCAAAGAATAGGTTATCCACTGGGATCCTTAGCCTTTCATACAGATCATGGGATTTTCCTACTGTATCGTAGCTATAGGAACCAAGTGAGTTGATGTCTGAGCCCCACCGAGAAACAAGATACTGAATCTGCAAAAAATAAAAATATTAAGTTAGAACTTTTAGATTCCAGAGACAGCACCAGTAAATATGCACTACAGAGATTCAAAAATTCTAAGTCGAACAGGGAAGGGGGTGGGGGACAAAACAGAACAGCTAGCACATAGAAATGAAATTACCGGAGCAGAAGCTTCAGGTAGGATCTTCTTGAGTTGTGTGAAAGCAAAATTGGCAGCAGCTTCATCAGACATTTTCTCGATATCTTTGGCCAGCTGTCCAGCAGGCATATAAACGAGAACAGGATGACCAGTGGCCTTGTGAAGATTCAGGAAGTAGCTGCAGCCATAAGATGTCTCTGCAACCACTCCCAAGAACTCTACATTTGGCCAAAACACCTTGTCAAAGTGCATTGCAATCTTATTCTCAATTCCCACTCCCAGCTCAGCAATAGCTTCTTCCTTCCAATCTGGAAGTTTAGGCTCAAAAACTATCGTCTTGGATTTCAGCACTCCAAGAGGAATGGCAACAATAGCAGCATCTGCTACGAATGTCCTCCCATTTTCAGTAGTTACTTTCACACCATTATAACGCCTGTCAACTTTTGTTACCCTAGAAAATCAAAGGGAAGTATTAGAATTGCTTAATACATACATATGAATATTCACCACAAAAACACATTTGTTGATAGAGGACATAAGCAAAGAGGACGGATGACAATTACAATTAAAATGAATCGTGACTAATAGATATCATTGACCAGTACCTATGGCGCAAGCGGATATCAAGTCCTTTGGCAAGAGTGTTTACAACAGGAAGGTAGCCTCTCACCATAAGTCCATGCCCACCAGGAAGCAGTTCTTCCTGCCAAAAAAGGTGAAATAATATCAGGGTGTCAACACACAAGCTAGCAAAAATAGATTACTTTCAACCTCATTACAAACTGATACAATATCTAAATAAAAGCAAGATAAATTCCTGGAAAGATACATCAATTCAAGATATTATGCACTTCAAAGTGCCATATAGCAATTTTAAGAAACACATTTAAGTGTATACTTACCATTAATATAGTGCCAACATGCATTGAAGAACTTAAACATCTTAATGTGAGTTCATGCATAATCTAACAGAATAAAGAAGGTAGTATGTTTATATCAACTAGATATAACTTTCAATATTTGACCTCCAGTTTCAAAAAAATATCCCCGCCCAATCATTTAATTGGTTTACTAATTTTTAGGGAACAAGACAAAAGACTGAAGCTCTCATCTATTATGTTGAGTTAAAAGAAAAAAGAATTGGGAGAGTAGAGTGAGAAGGAAAAATGAAGTTGTTCTGTCTTTAACAGTCAAATTTTCTGATTAGGAAGACAATTGGAGATTTTGAAAATTGAAATAACAAAGTAGTTGGCTAGCAGCAATTTTACATAGTTAATGCAAATAATGCAAAGCCACAAACCAAGATGTTAACCAATCATCTCAACCAAATGTATAATTTACGATCTACCAATAATCTATAATACATATATATGTAGAGAGGAACATTTGGACAAATTAAAGAGCACGTTGGTAATAAATAATAAAGAAGCTCAGTGCACAAAGCTGCCGCTATATGCATGGGTCAGTGAAGGGTCAGACCATTTTATATTTACTAAAAAAATATCAACTATGAACTTTTTTTAACAATTAAATTTATTTATATTCCCATAAATAAACTTGCTTCCTAATTTTATTTTTAGTTTTCCAGTTTAATTTTGTTGGATACTAATTAACATCAATTACTTTTTAATTAACATACTTTCAATTCGTTCCATTTAATTTTATTGAATTGTTATAAATGTAGGGATATACATATATTTTCAATATTATATTGCATAGAAACAAGTATATTCAAACAAAAAAACCATTAGATATTCAATAATTGGAGCACTGAATTCCTCTTCCCTTCGCCAGTTTGAACCCGTCCCAGAAACAAACACCTTTCTACTGCAAGGTGAGGTTCTGCCCTTCCCCTAGAATCCACTCTGGGTTAGAGGAGAGTTTCTCTTATTCCTATTAACAGCTACTCTAGGAGGAATGTTTTTATGCGGTGCTAACGATTTAATAACTATCTTAGGCCCAGAATGTTTCAGTTTATGCTCCTACCTATTATCTGGATATCCCCTCGGAAAACTCCATTGCTTTGACCATCCTCAATGACCTGAGGATGCTTCTAGCCCTCAAAGAAGAGCAATTGAATAGAAAATTGAAAATTAAATTTCTTAAAAAAGTATTATTGAAAAGGTTTCATTTAATATCAATCAATTTTTGCATGGCGAATATACTTGTATTGAAAATATATACATATATATATATATATATATATATAAGACTAGTGCATAAAAAAGTTTAAACAAAAAATGATTCATTTCATATTTAGAAAACAATTATAATGTTCACTGAAATTGTAAATATAGTAGATACTATTCAAATAAACATCAATGTTTGGATATCTTTTTGTGGGATTCAGCAATGCCTACTATCTGCCACACTGTACTACAACACGTATTGCAAGCCACAAACAAAATGTATCAGCAAATCTAAATGCCATCATTACAAAAATGTGTCAATAGTGTATGAGGCTCTCCTCTTTGCAATTAGCATATTTACTTAATAAGATTTGAAGTTATTTTTAAATTTCTGAGAAAAACAATTGCTGTTAGCATAATTTTAATATTCAAACAACTGACAACTGATATTTTTTTTGTTTGTGAATCTATTTTGATGATAGAGTGTAGACCTTGATTTACAATAACTTAAATTGTTGATATGCAACAACTCACCTGATCCCAACTCTTAAGCGATATGGTATCAGCATCTGCAGCAAACCAGCCTTCCATTCTACACAAGTACCATTGAAGAACTTTATGTGGGAGCCCCTCCAATCTGCATTTAAAAACAATTTCATAAGGATCGTGTTTCCAAAGTCATAATTACATGAATTACAATCAACATCTATTTTATTATCAAACCTTAATTCCGGTCTTCGTTCAAAAACCAGTGAGAAAGCACTGAGTATGGACATGTCTTCATTATGCTCGAGTCTTACTTTCTCTGTCTGCATTCAAATCATGAACAACTTAGTATGACGGCCAAAAAAAAAAAAAAGAAAACTCGTGATTCCAAAAAGGAAAATAGGAAACAAATAAGGTATTAAACAAAAAGTTGAATTCATCTTCCACTAGCACAATCTCTCTATTCATGCAAGAAAGAAACCAACCAAAAAGGGAGAAAGGACAAAGGTAGAAGACATTCAAGAAAAGGTTCCAGTAAGAAATTATGGAAAATAGAACATTATAAAATTAGAAAAGCCAAAAACCAAAAAGTTGCAAGAGAATAAAAGCATGCGTGCCTCTTTTAAGATGCTTTCAAATGTTTCGCCAACCTTAGTGACCAATTCTTGAGGAACCTGGTTCCCATCCATATCAAAGAGTGCATAGCTGCAGAAACATAATACATTAACTATGACACATCAGCAAATGCCAACCATAGCTTTGATGTATTAAATTAAATTAAAATCAAGGCTAATGACTAAAACATTCATAACCCTCGTTTATTTTATCAAACTTGTAAAAATTGTAGCCTATGACATTTCTTCCCTATGCAGTTGCCAAAGCTAACATGGAGTCAACCAGTTTAATGAATTGAATATGTAAGGGCTACACTTCCAGAAAAGAAATTGTAAGAATCTTGGAAATAGAAACACGATGCTCAAATGTAAAGACCTTCAAATAGAAAATTAGGAATTGGCTCAACTTATTAATTGTATGCTCTAGCTTTTGAAGAAGTAACTTAAGATTTTTGAATTATTTTTTAAAATTTAGGATAGAATCCCCAATTGGAAGACACAAATCCATTTTTCCTTTCTCTATCAGCACTATAAGCTAAAGTTTGAATTGAATCTCAACAATAGCACCCTTATTAATAGTATATTCTCGTTCCCTGTTACTGTATATCAGTAATTTATTTATGTTTTCTTAAATTAATTATGCAGAGCACATGGTATGTCTTCTGCACAAGTGAGTATAGGCTGGATTCAATGAGCCCTGAGTTTTGGGTTTCTACAGAAAACACTATAAATAATTGTGTACCTCAGTTACTTAGCACCTAACCGATTTCAACTTTTTTCTAACTACTTCTACTAACAATTTTTCACATCTTAATTATCAATTTATTCTACATCTCCATTGCCCTAATAATTAAAATTTTATCTAATTTTTTATTTGTGGTTATTCTACCACTATGTAAACAAAAAACTGTTTTTCAACCAAATACGCTTTTGTGTGTTTACTCTCCTATGGCCTCCTTTACCCTCCATCAATCTCTCTGAAAATCCCTTAATGAATAGACAATTTTCAATACCAGTGCTTTAATGCCATTATTTATTTCTAACTCTATTTTGTTTTGTTCATTGTTCTTCATCCAACTATAACTCAAATCTACCACTTGGCTGTCGGTCTACATCTGCACCATTTTATTTGGATTTGTCTTCAGCTTTCTCACATTTAAAAAAATAAATAAATATGGAATTTTCATAGTACTAAATATTTTGTCTTTTAAATCAAAACTTCTAATATTTTTCAAATAATTTTCAATATTGCAACAAAACAACAGATTTACTTGGAAAATGTTTTCGAAAGATAAATTATTTTCCAGATATAAAGAGAGCCTTAATGATCCTCAGTTTTGCTTGTAAGGGAGAAGCCTCAGCACTCTAAGGCTTGTTTTATGTCTCCTTTTCATCTGGCCTTAGTTTATAATCAAGGAGTTGCTCAGAGTCTAACCCTCTTGTATTTAGAAATCTAAGTCCAAGAAGAGGATTAGGACTTCTAGCACAAGTGGATTGGACAATTAGTTCAAATGATTCTAGAATACTTCATTATTTATAGAACATATGTTTTTACTTCTTCAATGTTTTATTTCTATCTCACGTTAGGAATTAAATTTTAAGACAACTTTCATACAAGCAAGTTATTAAAAAACAATAATAGACCATACTGATTTACCTTTCAAGATCATGGTCATACAACACAGAATTATCACCACTAGTTCGGTATAAGGGTAGTCCCAGCCTCCCAATCAATGGGGCCAACGGATTCTCCTGGCAGACACCATGCAACCTGAAATACGGTCATTGAGATACAACTTCTAAAGGGAAACAAAAAGAAAAAAAAAAACCCTTAAAAGAATAGGTTCACCATGATGCACCCAGGTCAACAGGAAAACCAAATGAGAAATCTGTATGCACACGACCACCAAGTCTGTCGCGAGATTCCAACAAAACAACCTGACAAAGAAAAATATCATATAAGAAATGCATACATATATATGATAACCTCAATGATAGTCCTGTTTGAAAAGTTGAAAAATAAAGTACCATCCAAAACTGATTGCACGCATTAAATAACATGATGAAATGATATTCCTTTTTTTTCCCCATTTTTCTCAAATCCTTAGGACACGTAAAAAAGACCAAAGTACAGCATGATGATTACATGCTTTATGGGAAAAGGAAATAGGGCGTACCAAGTACGCATAAAGGTGATACAACCCAAACTATAATTAATGGTACAGTATTTGGAGTTGCAAACAGCGAAAACTAGCTCCTGACAGCCAGCACAAATTAGCTGGCTCGAGGCATATATATCAACTGAAGAAGTGCCAGAGCAAACATACCCATCAACAAACTAAAAGTTCACATGTTACACAGGTGAGAGAACAACAGAAACAAGCAAGTTTAGTTTACTATGCATCATGCTAGTATTAGATGGCTTATTGACTATCATATAGGAAGCTAATTACTGTAAAATATCCTAGCTCTTTAGCCATACCTGAAATGAAGCATCATGAAGTGCACGAGCCGCTGAAATTCCCGCAATACCACCACCTATCACTATAACGGATGGCGAGGATGCCTGCCTCCTCCCATCATCTGAATAAAAAGGAGCTGCAACATAAATTTATACAGATCAGGTGACAAATCATTACTATCACGACATTATCTACTTGGAATTTTAGCCACTGATTTTGACTCAGTCAAACAAAGATTCTCAATTTATTCCTTTCTAGAAGTATCCATCACAGACTTTAAATCCGAAAAGATGGATATATAAAAATAAATAAATAAATAAAATAATAATAAATAAGCCACCGACGTAAAATGAACCATGATCATACAAACCTCTACGCAATGGAGGGCGATTACTCCTGAATCCAGACTCCATAATTCAATGATGATCGAATTCGATGATTAAAATTACAATTAGGATCTAAATTACCGTTAATTGTTGGTGATAAGGAAGAAGAAGAAGAACAATAAAAATCAAATGTTGTATTATCAAAATTAGAAATAGGAGGCGATTGAGGAGAATAATGAAGAAAAAATATCAACAATCGGGTTAAAAAGTGATTCGAATTCGATGAAAGGAAATAGTAACCCAGTTTTCCCAACCAGTTCATGCAGATCCTTTTTCCAATTCTACCCGCTTATAGGTTTCAATTCACCAAAAACGGACGACAGGACAGTTCGTTAGCTTGCGAAATTAGACGTAGTAATAAATCGGCGGACGGTACCTGATCAGCGATCAGCGATTTCGAAATCTCTAGAGAGAGGAGAGAATCAGAAAACAAAACAGGGTTTTAATAAAAGATACAGGACCAAGTTGTAATTGGGATAATTGAAATCTAACTTTCGTTTGGTAGAGCATTTATAGAGGTGTTTGGACCAGCCCATCAGAAAGTCGGTACTCTCGCTTACGTAGAAAATTTACCTACTCGCTAGATATTGACTGACGCGTTTTATCTACTTTTTGGGTTTTCTTTAAATGGGAATATGGTCGTGCTGTTATTGCTGGGTGTTGCGGATTGGACGCGACAACTGCGTTTGGTTGGCGAGGAAAAGTGAATGGGTGGATGGAGAGTGGAGGAAAAAGAAGGCTGAAGAGAGGAAAAGGATCTGTTTGAGCTTAATTTGTCTAGTTGGCTTGGATGTTGACGTAAAGCAAAAACATAACGTGTGAATTATTATTTAATTATTATTTTAAAATAATAAATTATATTACGAGGACACGTCTTTTGGAAGATAAATATTTAATTTAATTTCTTAATTTTTATTTAGCATATGTTTGGATAAAAGAAAATAGGAGATGAAAAAAAAAATAAAAAACCAAACAAATCAATGAGGTAATGTGTTTCTTTTGTTTGGGACGAGGACAGAGACGAAATAAAATAATTTTTCATTCCTTTAAAATTTTCTTCTCAAATTAAAAAGAGAATAGAAAAAACTATAATAAGAAATTAATGGAAGAAATTTAATTTAAAAAAAATACTGTTTTATCCATATATTTTTCTATAATTTCCATATTTTCATATTTAACTACTATTGAGTATTTAGTTTCCATGTTTAATATTGAATTTTTAAATTTTTCATATAAATAGTTTAGAGTGCGTTCATTTTTAAAAAATTATATAGTTTTTTAGAAAAAAATTTTAAAAAAATTAAAAAATTAAATTATTATTCAAATCAATTAATTTTCTATTTAGAAAATTAGAAAACAGTTTTCTAAAGATTAACTAAGATTTGAAAAATAGTTTTAAGATGTTTTCTAGAGTTTTTCTTTATAATAAAAATTATGTTTTTCAATCGTTTTCTATTTTTTAAAAATGATATTTTCATGTTAAAATGTCACAACTCAAAATCACAGGTGGGACCGGCACAAGGACTTGAGCAAACTTAAAACTTCTGAAACCCATAGTAAATCTGAACTATCGAAACACTATGTCTATTAATGTCTGATTTTGAAAATAGTAAGCTCGTATTATGATATTTTTCAATTATCATTCTGTAACAATCTTGACTCTGTTTCAATATCACATTTGATTTGCAATCTGGGCTCACACTCATTATTAAAAATATATTTTATGCAAAATTTATCAATCATAATATGGTTAAACTTTTCCTGTCATGCTTTCTCCAAATTTTATAAAATACTTCATAGGTTATTTATCAACATACAATAATTCTTACATATACAATATCAATTTATCATCCTAACTATAGAACCAAACAAAACTATTCAGAATATTTCAAGGTCTCATATAATTCATATACTAACTTTTTCAAAGCTGGAATTAAATATTGTATCTCTGGGAAGAAAGAAGTATAGTCTTTATGAACCAACTGTATTTCTATTTTCCGAAAAAGTTTATGGAGGATAGGGGTGAGTTTCACCAAACTTAGTGAATAAAAATAAATAATGCATGACTAGACAATCACGCTAATGCATCTCTAGTCACTGAATTGATCACACTGTCAGTCATGCACATGTCACAATATTAGCATTCACGAATATCTCATCTTCAACAAATCAATCACGTGGAAATTAGTCTGTGGCATCATCGAAACCCCCGGTGAGCCGTCCTCTCGCATGGCTCATCCTCTCATACATGTGCACCAAGGAGCCGATCTCCATACCTGGCCGACCGGTCTAATCCTCCTGTGACCAGCTCTCTCATTGTTTTTCTATGCTCTCTTTTCTTTCCATATCATTAGGAGGTCACCCTGTGGTTATTCATATCATATCAATATTTATCATCAGATGCACACGGGGGCGCCGATCTCCTATACATAGCCGACGGTATCAAGGATCGTCCTCATAAACCCATGGTGACCCACTTCATTCTAATTCCATACAACCAAAGCAATTCATATCACATCGCATTAAATCAAACATCTCATCCAAATGCATATTACCAGACTAACGAATATTATGCAATTATAAATTATAAATATACGATCATTAAATTATAATATGATTTTATATAAAAATATATAGGTAATGATATAATATACCAACAAAATGATGATGATATGAAAATGCATATCATGCACTACTTATTATTACTCACAGTGATTATAGAATATTCAAATCTTAGTTCCGATTCTGGCCTAGAGGGACAGTGCATGAGCTCGGACGATCTAGAAATTTAAGAATATAGAGAGAGTGTCACACCCTACCCCCACTGTAAGATATGACATGTCGCCTGTAATATATTTAATAAGTACTAAACGATTATAAATATCTACTAAATACACTATAAGGGATTTAAAAATTTTTCTTTTTGCTTATTTACAATTTGTAATATCGAATACAATAAAGTTATTCAAATAAAATATAACTAATAATAACAGATAAAATGTATTGATTAAAATAAAATCAGAAACCTTTATTGCATTCTTACAAATATTATAAGGCAAGTGCCTTATTAATAATTAAAAATTACATAAAGTATAATTTCTATTAAATAAAATAAACTATTTAATTCAATAAAATTACTCAAACCAATGTATTTACAAAGCATGAATGTTTCCATACCCATAAGCTCTATGAAATGCAATTACATATTGGATCATTCTCATTTTTTTTTATAATTAAGGAAACCATAATAAATGTAGTTATAAACATATATTTACAAAATCATAAGTTGCACTATAATTAAAACTCCTTATACATCTGCTCAATTAAATTATTGTTTTATCAATGCTATATTATACATTATACAATAGTTCCAAATAAAATATTATAATCAAAAACTATAAATACAGATTCTGGTTTCTCCTTTTATTTCCCTGTGATAGTATAGAAAATACTATCGTTAAGCAAAATTGCTTAGTGGTGCTAAATTTGTATATTTGAAAATAAATTTATATCTCTTTTCAAAACTATCAATGACTATAAAAAGAATTTCATATAGTAATATTCTTTTAATAGACTCAACAATTCCAATCATTTTCTATTAAAACTAAAATAATAACTTTTAATAAAGACACCATAATATTATCAATATCAATAAGATCCTTATTTCAAACTCAGTAGTTGCCCCATATACCAAAGTGATAGAATATTCTCAATACCATTTCAATATAATTTTCAATCAAGAAATTCAATAAAATCCAATCAGTCTTAGCAGCATAAATAAACTCAATCCGAAGGGCCATCGGTGTTTTTGTACATAACACTCACGATTTAAAATTGCTTTTCTAGCTTTATGGTGAAGGAAACAGAGCTCTGGCAGGAACCAAAAACAATCCACTTCCTGAAAAAATTATACAAAAGAAATGTGAGTTTTGCAATGAATAACAATTATGGCATAACACATGCATTCACATGAAATGCTTCCCAAAATACTAAAATGAACACATAACCAGTCAAGTATATGGCACAACATCAACACTCATAAGTAATTACACCTTCAGATAATCAAACAAGTAGAAATTGGTTAGCGGCGTCACTGAAACCCCCGATGAGTCGTTCTCACACATGGTCCATCCTTTCAAACGTGTGCACTAGAGAGTTGATCCTCATACATGGCCCACCGGTCTAATCCTCACTTGACTAGCCTCTCATTTTTTTTATACTCGCTTTTCTTTTCCATACTAATAGAAGGCCACCCTGTGGTTTTTCCAAATCATTCATATCATCAGATGTGCACGAAGGTGTTAATCTCTCCATACATGACCGAAAGTATCATAGACCACCATCACAAATCTGTGGTGACCCACTTCATTCCAATTCCACACAAACAAGGCATGGCAATATCACAACACATATAATCAGACATTAAATTAAATGCAAGCACAATAAATATTAAACATAAATAAATATAAAGGTAATGAATGTTTATGCCATAAGAATAGACAATTTATAATAAATAAAGAATCACAGTAATGTCTTTATGCATGATACAAACGGTAATGAACTATTTATAGTAATAGAGGAGAGAAGACTCTAGTTTTAGTTTGATCCATAAAAGCAGTGGATGAGCTTGAACAATATATAAGAAATAAAATTGAAAGGGGAGAAAGAATTAAGTAAATAATTCCTATAAATAAGAATAAGAAATTAATCTAATAACGCATCTATGTATCTAATTGCTATAACTAGACTAGATTCTATCGAAATTTCGACAACATCTCCCCTAAAAATTGGGCTATTCAACTGCTTAAACATCGCCATTTAATATACTTAATAATTATCAATCACACAGTCCATTCATTAGGCAATTATCAATCACATAACCCATCCATCGGGTGATCAACCAATCACATACCCATCCTCCTTAAATAATAATATTATTAAGGACGATGAGTTTTTCACCATCTCATGATTTTCCCAAGAGTCACTTGAGGGAACCAAATCAAATGGGTTTGGTTTATTTTATTTAATAAATTCGATTGGTCAAACTCATTTTAATCCTCATTTAAGAATGGTTTCTTTACTTCGGTAAAGATTTTGTTTATTTTTTGAGTCGCCAACCTAACTAGAGAAAATTCTCAAATTAATTAATTCTTTGGAATCAATTAATCCGATTTTAATCAGAGTGAGTTCGGGAGTTGGGTACAGAAATGAGAAGGTCTTAGGCATCCATTTCGTTCTAACTAAATTGATCTCCTAGTTGTCTAAATATTTTGTTATTATTATTAATGGTAATTTAAATTGAGATGTAAAAATATTGTTATGTAATTTTTGAAAATATGTCAAATATACATATCATCATAACAACATAAAATTAAATCATCCACAAGAAAGGGGGGAGGAGAAAAGAATTACAACCCTTCCTAAAATACATTCCACCCAATTAACCCTTACAAATTCCCATTCCCATTAATTAATACAAATCAATATGAAATGAAATTAAAATTATTATAAACCAATGAAATATATATCTAAGCTATTACATGCCAACTAAAATGAGGATCTTTTTGCATTCCTAGCGAATTACAAAAATATTACAACTTTGAATTAAGTAATAAATTATATTCAAATAAAATCACAAACATTAAATATTAATGCTCACAATACACACATTCACACAATTGATTTGAGAATGATGCATGAGAAATATTAAATGATAGATAACAAATTAAAAATATCAGTACAACAATAAATAATAGGCATTAAAAATAAATACTGCAGAACAAATAATGGGTAAACAAAATAGTAAAATGGCAAAAATTTAAAGTGCATAATATAAATATTAGTAGAGTCAGAATGTTAGTAGATCTAATAATTATAATAAAGTTTCAAGCTCATGATCATAATATCCACCTTAATATATGAATAAATTCACGAATCATCACAAGTAACAATATTATAATTACTGACGTACTCATCTGGATCAAACATGAGTTTTCACTGAAGGCTTAACCCATTATGATCTCAGAATCTAGGCACGATTTGATTTTTTTTAAAAATTACTTGACTTCTGGAATTAAGAACTCACACCACTGGAAGTGACTCACGTCCTATTCCAAGGTAACTAGAGCTCATGATCACCATAAGAACCAAGACAGAAGAAGAACAAAATTTAGTAGATTTTTGGGCGCCATAACCATTATGGCGCAAGCCCTTGCTTGAAGGCGTGTGCCATAAAGGTTATGGTTGACACCTTCGCTGCCCATCAAATTTTTGCTCGTTTCTCTCATAAAAACTCAATTTTTTGAAACTTGAATACTTAAAATAAATAGAAAATTTAACAGAGTAGGGTTTAGACTCTTAGTTATCTTTTTCTGAAGGAAAATCATTGGTTTGCTTGAAGTTGATGAAGAACACCTTAAGAACTTTGATTTTGGATAATGATCCGAGTTTTAGTTATATTTATGAACGTAGCACACTGTGATCTTGCTAGAAACACACTCTTACTCAACAAGCTACTAAGACTCTTGGATTTTTGTAAAATTGCTTTTTATAGTGTTTTGTTTTGATTTTTGGCTTTTGATTTGGTTTATGTTTTATGATTGCTAAGGTTTTTTGTTTGCTTTAATTGCCAACCTAAAAAATGCTAACCCCTAATCATTCCTTTTAAGCCTTTATTTATAACCAAATGAGGAAAGTTGACACTACTTAGGGCCTATGTGGTAGGTGGGGCCCATACCTGGGCCTTATTATGGGCCCTACATATGGGCCCCACATACGAGTTGAGCTTTAGTTTTTCACAAAATCAATCCGAATGATGTGAATGTCGCCTCAGGGTAAGAAAATTTATCCCGGGCGAACCTGAAACTCGTTTTCAAATCCTATTTTAGCACGAAACTTGAAAATGTGAAAATGATTCAATCGATCTAGTTTCTTACACTAGGATTATTACTTCGATAATCGGATCAGATGGGCCCCTTAAAGGCCAAACTTGTTTTATCATGAGAAACGTCACTACCACCATAGGCCCCTTCACGGAATTGGTCTGATTTTTATAAAATCAGACCAAGTGGTGCACAGAGTGATGTAGGGAGCCTACACACCCTGCAGGTAAACCCAGGATGCTATCGTGGGCCCCATTTTGGTGCGAACATGAAAATGTTATAATGGGCTATATTTCTTAACTTCAGATCATCGGTCTAGGAATCTGATGCATCATGTGTTTTAACCTCATTTTTAACAATAAAGGTTGTCATTATTGAGTCTATTTTTCAGGGAAAAAAATTGAGCATCTATAGTTTGTCCCAACTTTGGTAATATTTTACTTTTTAAGCAAAATTTTATCAAAGAGTAAAGTAGACACATGGACAGTGTAGTACTTTGCATCCGTTGGATAACTTGAATGATTTGAGGGATGCCAGCTTTGCTTGGGATTTAGAGTAGTTTCACTATGAGTTTATCTTGGTACAGCATGATTGGGCGGCTTGGGTGTGTCACGATTGGACGGCTTGGATGTGCTAACTTACGGCTCAATACAAAGTGAATTGCATCAAACAACAATTTAAACAAAATATTATGTGCCAAACGACTGCGTGTAGTGCTATGTGCCAAACAACAACATAAAGTGCTCTTGCACCAAACGGTGGTGTAAACTGTTCTTGCACCAAACAGCGGTGTAAAGGTGTGGTGCGCAAAATGACAACTTAAAGAGTGCAGTGTGCTAAACGGCGATGTAAAGAGTTTGGTGCCCCAAACGACAGCATAAAGTTTGAAATTCTCTCTTTAGGGAGGTTGTCCCTTAGGATGGTGTGCCCTGATTGGATGGCTTGAAAAGTGCATTGTGCCAAATGGCAACGTAAAGTCTGAAATGATCCCCTTGGGGAGTGTAATGCCTTGAGTTTTGGAACTTGAGATAGGTTATTTCATTATTGCTGAGTCTAAATAGTGATTCATGCATTGCATGTTATTTGTTTGATGATTCATGCATAAAATGGTTTCTGGATTGTAAACTGTGAATCTTTACCTCAGAAAATATAGTTATGAAATTTAATGTGATGCATTCTAATTGCACCTAGATATTGGGATTGAGATTTGATTTTCAAGATATGAGTTATTGATTATTATTAAGTATTATTATAAAAAGAGATTATTTAAAATATAGTTACATATATACATATATGTGTGTGTAATAAACACTACAAAAAAATGCTTCCATTGCTAAACTTGAAGAATCCGTTGCAAAAATAAAAATAGCAATGGATTAACTACGGATAAATTTCCATGCTAAATATCGCAACATCGGATATATCAATTGCTAAGCGATGAAACATCCGTTGCTAAATTTTGTGCCCATTTGAGTATCAATTTCATTATAATTCATTGTTAATCCAATGACAATCTCGTTACCAATTCTGTTGCCCCAACATTACTAAATCCATTGCTATTTTTTTTTATGCTAATTCCATTGCTATAATTAATTTAAATCATATAATTAATTTATTATTATTATTATTATTATTATTATTTTATTTTATTGAATCATATAATTAATTTAAATTCTATATTTAAATCAACTATCATAATAATATTACTTCACACCAAATTAATAATTAACCAACCACACAATATAATAAAATCAACCACAAAATGCCAAAAGATTAACTTATAATTTATGGAAAAAAATTTTCAGCACCCACACACAAATCACAGTCCAAAAGTACTGCCGGAGAGACGATCGGAGATCGGATCATGACTGAGATCGATCAAGCGGTTGAGATCGAGGCTGGATTACGTAGATCGAAATTGAGATCGTGTCAAAGGGTTGAACATCGAGCGGCTGGTTATTGGATCACCGGAATCGAGCGCGAGGAGGCAATGATCGCCACTAGGTTTGTCGCAGAAGGACCAGTTGCAGTGGCTGAGTGGCGGTGAGACGAGAGGCGCTGCTACTGATGGTGGCTAGACTCGCGCAAGGAGGAAGAAGCTAGGGGCAATGCGATGTGAAGGGAGAAGCTGGGGCGGTGAGCGACGCAGCGAGCTGCGTTGGTGTTGTCGCTGTTACTGCTTCTGTGACTGAAGGCCAAAGAGAGAGAGAGAAGAGAAGAAGAAGAAGAAGAAGAGAGAAAGAAGAGAAAGAAAAAGAAAGAGAAGAGAATGTGTGCGACATGGAGAGGAAGGAGAGGAAAAATAAATTAAAATGTGGGGTTCCTAGAATGCACCGGGTCATTCTGGTTGCTTTCTTTTTTTCTTTTTCTTTTTTTTTTTCTTGTTTAATTTTAGAAGGATTAATTAAGTTCTTCAATAAATGTTCTTTTTAATTAATTCTTTAATAATTATAACAATTAATTTTTAAATCTTTTAAAGAATAAAAATATTATTTTGGATTTATAGATAATAAATCTTATATATAATTAGAGAATATTTATATGTTCATTTTAATTAATCAAAATATTTAATAATTTTGAGAATTCTTAATATTTTATAGATAAAAACTATAAAAATTAATACTTTTATCTATTTCTAAAAATAATAATAAAAACTTAGATAATCTATAAATTTCATTGCAAATCCCTTGCTAATAATTTTTCTTGCTAATCTGTTACAAATATACAAACCAATTTTACTTTGCTAATTGGATGCTAATCTGTTGCAATCGTACGGAGTTTACATTGTCACATTTAGCAACGGATATCAAATCCAATGCTAAATATATCCGTTGTCACTTCCATGCTAATCCATTACTAATTAGTGCGCCATTTTTTTCCTCCAAATTTAGCATTGGAATAAAAATTCGATGCTAAATTATGTTGTCTATCCGTTGCTAATCTGTTGCCCATTTACCCACCATTATTTTTCGCATTAATTAACATTGTATTAGTTATGGCTATAATCCGTTGCTAACTGTGGCTAATCCGTTGCTAATCCGTTGTTGAATTCTGAATTTGTTTTTCACTTCCTAACTGTTGCTGATCCTTTGCTAAACGGTTGCTAATTAGCATAAGATAAGGTTTGATGCTAAAATTCTATTGCTAAACTATATTTTTCTTATAGTGTAATATCTATTTATGGGTATTTTATTAAATGGGTTTTGGGTTATATGATTGGGCTTATTAGATTGTGGGCTTAAAAGAAAAAAAAGAAATAAATAAAACAAAATAAAATAAATTAATACCCTAAACCTAAAAAAAGTGGTTACACTCTCTTTTTAGATTAGAGTGCCGCCACCTTCACCAGCACACCCACACACAAGCGTGAAGAGAAAGGGAGAGAGAGGAAGAGAAAGAAGTTCATCTTCCATTCTTACAATCTTCCACCATTAGAATCTGTAATCAAATAACAAGTTGAGAGAATAAGTGGTATTAGAGTGGTGATTTAAGCTAGAAGATTAAGGTGCAATTAGATTGTGATTATTAAAGGCATTCCATAATCAAGGTGAGATCCATTTCTGCAATCCACAGTTGTTTCTAATTTGATCATATTTTTGAAGTTAGTGTTGTTTAGAGATTATGAATCCCTAATGGTTGTTTTTGGTGTTTTATTTTTTTTTTTATTTTTATGCCTATAAAGAAGGGTGAACCTTCTAAGGTTGACAAGGGCAAAGGGAAGGCATAACTGTGAAGTTAGTTGCTATCGTGTGATTTTGAGGTTTGTGCTCTGCAGTTAAATATTTAGTTTGATTTTAATTATTAGTGTTGTTGATCATAAATATCATCATTTTCTCATTTATTGATTTTGAGAATTGATGTTTTTAAGTGTAGAATTGGAAATTCTATGTAAATTGCTTAAATTGATAAAATTTGATGCTGTCTGTGTTATTGGTTCGATTTTAAAATTATTTTTGGATCCTTTATGTTTTTCATCTATATTTGAGCACTTTACAAAAGTTTTATATCTATTTCTTAGCTTTCCAGAGCATCTTCTTGTGTCTAATTTGGATGCTTGTAGCTCGAGTTATGGTCCAAATACCAGAATTGGTTTTATCATGGCTTCAAACTTATATATTTAGATTGATTACTTATTTTGGCATCTAAGATGCCTAGATTTCAACTAGTTTCTTTCATAAAAGTTGTAGATTTATTTGTTATATTTCCAACGCATACTCTTGTGTTGAATTTGGATAATCATAGCTCAATTTATGAATCAAATTGTAAAATTGATTCGGGCACGCCCAGTTTGTGCTATGTACTGCTGAAACTAGCTTTCTAGCACGACCATGCTGTGTAGCACGCCCAGCCCGTGCTTCCTACTAACTATAGGTGTATTTAGTGATCGTTTGAGCACATCCATGCCATCTAGCACGCCGAACCCATGCTCTCCACTGTCCCTTTCAATGCTATGTTGTATTTTTTACCTTCTAATGTTTCCTAAACCTTTTAAATGCATACCTAATGTATCTTTGATGTGGTTTTCCTTAGAATCCTCTTTAAAGTGAGACCAAACTATCATGTGAATATTAATGGAGAATACACAAGATATGAACTATGTTTAGTTAATTTTAATTGAGAACCACTTAATTATACATGTTGTTATCACCTAAAAAGTTAATATAAGTTTGAATGTGGGAATTGAGTTAACTTTGGTTTACTATTGGACCATGAAAGCAAATTGGGGATATTGATTAGTTGGTTATGATACGATGGGTTATTTATCCTAATGATCTATTGAAGTCCAGTGCTATGCGATGTGTGATTACAAATTGAAATAAACTTAGCTAAGGTGAGATCTGATTGGTTCTTCATATGCCTTGAGCTAAACTTGATATGCGATATTATACTTGCTTGTATAATAAAATGGATTGTTAGAAAACACATTAGAACTTTGCTATTATGATGTTGACTTGCTCGACTTATGAATTACCAAGAACTAAGTGTGTGCTTATGACTTGATAACGCCAATTTGGGGTTATACCTTGGAAAACTAAGTGCTATGTGTAAGCGTAAAATTTGTTCTTGAAAATTAAGAAATAAAAATACAAAATACAAATCATATTTGTAAGAAGTGAAATAAATCTCTAGTGAAATCTCTTATTACAGTGAAGATTATCCTCTGATTTTTCTCTTTGTCGGGAGCACGATTCAAGGGTCGAAGGACTTGATCTTGAACATAATTCAATGTTTGTAGGACTTAATGTTGAATTGATGCAGGATGAGTGTTTGACGATTTAAGGGTCGTGGAGACTTGATCTTGAATTGACGTAGAGCTTTGATTCTTTGGACTTGGGAGAGAACTTTTATAGTCTTGAATTTGACAGAGCTTCGAGGCTTCTTTTCTGTCTTTTTCTCTATGAGTCTCTATGTATCCGTATGTGAAGAGGGTCTCCTATTTATGGAGATTTGAGGAGGGTTCCCTTGCCAAGCATGTAATTTGATTGGTCCACTTGGCAAACTCTCATTGGCTACTGCTGCATCACCTGACTTATGTAGACGCCTGACTTATTAGCCAAGATTTAATTTAATTGGTCCACTTAGCTAATTTTTTTTAGACTTTACTACATTATTTTTTTATGCAGTAAATAATATTTATCCAATAATTTTATTTTAATAACCACTTAAATATTTTGATCGGTTATTAAAATAAATTATTTAATTAACTAATCAATAATTTAATTGGCTAATTAAATAATTAAGTTAATAATTAAATTAACTTAAATAAAATTTAGGTGTCTATAGATGCCCCTTCAGACTTGTTCATGAACTTGTTTGAACGGCTCTTGAAAATTTAAAGAAGAATTTTTTTTTAATTCATGCCCCCTTTCTTTTTTTTATGGCATGAAAATACTTTCTTTTTTTTTCCTCTTTTTTTTAAACCAGAATTTTTCAAGTTTAATATTTTCTAGCAACTCCAATTTAACAGGCTTTTTTTGCCCTTTTTTTACCCCAAATAGCAAAATTCTAATAATTTTTTTATAATTAGAATTTTCTCTCTTTTTTTTGTCCTTCAAGAAATTAAATCCCTCATGATTTTGGAGTTGAGAAACTAAATTCTAGTCGAATTTGGAGTTGAAGATCTAAATTCTTATCGAATTTGGAGTTGAACATCTGAATCTTTATCGAATTTGGAGTTGAAAATCTAAATCCTTATCGAATTCGGAACCGACAATTTTATATAAAAGGGATTCTCTTGCTTGATATATATTTTTCTTTCACATCAAAACTTTAAGAAAATCAACAGCACATTCAGTCGTTTGGCGCACACTAAAAAAGTCAAATACGCTCCCCTTTTTTTCTTTGTCCAACTCAATTGCAGCTAATTAAATTTATGAAATTGATTTTTTTTTACCGTCTCCCCACTTTAGCTACTTTAAATTACTTCTTCCTTTAACTTGAATGTCATTCACAACATTGCTTTAAATTGATAACTATATAAATAAGTCAACATATGTCGTAGTGTTTAATGACATCAATTATTTGGAACTTTGCATGAATTTGAAATATGTGATCTTCATGTGCCCATGCTCCTTTTTTTTGTATAAAACTCAATAAATTGACAGTAGTATATTATATCAAGGACATTGGCTGCCATCAATTTATGTAGTATTTTCCATATGTGCATATTATTGCCATGCATGCATTTAAATCAAATGTCGATTTTCCTCTATCAATCAAAAATTGGACTTGGGATTCAGAATCTGGAGATGAGATGCAAGATTATGCCCCTTGAAGGTCTTACCGGACCACTGCCAGCTGGTCACCGGAACGCCGCCGCCGCTAAGCACGGTGGCCGGAAAAGCAATTTTTGCCCAGAAATTTACAAAGCTTATATCAAAATGCTCGAAATTCCATGGAGAGTACAAATCCACGATCAATTTGTGCTGTTTGTGTCCTATTTGGCTGGAATCGACTTCGATAGTTGCCTCACTATTGTCGTCCATGGCATTCCCGCCATTCGAGCCTGTCGCCAACAATTGATGAAGGGAAAATACTCAGGAGGTGAAGAGGAACCGACCGCTGTTAACCTCCACTCTTGAAACTGTTGGAACAAAGTAGATTCATTGGGAAATCCAAGGAGGCAAGCGGTGCGACAGGAGAAAGTGATCGTCGATTCGCTGGAGCCACGCTCCGAGCTGCGAAATGGAGGCCGGAATTGAAGTCAACGACATCCTGGAAATTGATCGCCACCCAGCTTCATCGGTTTGATGGCCAGAAGTCCGATCGGAGAAGACTGGTGGCCTACTTCACCCGTCGCACTGAACGGGGAAGAAGAGAAAATTTTTTTCCTTTTCTTTTTTTATTTCATTTTTATTTCTCCATTTTCTTTTACTTTATTTATTTATTTTTTATTCATTTATATATATATATTTAAATTCTTAATTGATGATCATGAACTTACATGCTTGATTTTAATTTGCATGCCTGATTCAATTGATGACCAACAATTAGTGAATTTAATTTGGCCTGAACATAGTTGATCATATGAATTTGATTTTTTTTCCTAAATTCATATGAACTATATTTGCCATGGACATGTTAAAATTGATTTTGATTGATTTTTTTTAACAAGTCCTCTTTTAATTTTTTTTAGTTAGTCAGCTATTTTTGAGACTTCATCGAAATGATTCGCATAATTGATCTTTCGGCTTCGCGCAAAATTCCATGTATGAAATTTTGGAGCGATAATAAAGAGGATTCAAATCCTGGAATAATCTTCACTTTTCAAAGATTTGCTGATGAATTTTTAGGAGCTAATGCACTAAGCAAAGTTGACCTGCCTCATCTTATGGATTGGACTGTCGAACGTACGTGTGAATTCCAACTTTCACATGAAGTAGTTAAGCATGTCCAATGCCTTTTGCTGCAATCTTCACTTCGTTCGCTTCAAACTCCATCAAATAATCTTCCACTTTTGAGGAGTCGCATCCACAATAATGAAGTTTCTTGGCATCCTTCTTTCAAATTTCCTGGTGAATTTTCATTGTTGAACGCTATTGGGAGTGGCTTGAAGATGTGCTAGCAAGTAATAAGCAACTAATTTTGAAAGCCAATGTGTATCATGCTTTGTTCGCATCACTCTTCACTTATGATCGCTTCCCCAGCAACATTCATCATTTTTGTGAACATTAGAGTGCTTCAATAAATACTCTTTTCCTCCTAGCTGGAGAAGAGTCTATTTCTCTTTTGGATTTGAAGTTCCTAGGAGGACTTCCAATCCATGGCTCATTTTATGATGAGATGATTCCTTTAGTTGCAGATCTTACTGGAGTTGATGGAGGTGGAGCTCCTTTCTTACCATGAAGCTGCAAATACTTATTCTATGCCTACTACAAAAATTCCAAATGGGTTGAGAACATCTTTGAGTTGAATGTTCACAATCGGGTAAATTTTTGGTTCCGTGATTCTTTTAGATATCCTGAACCCCCTGAAAAGGACTACACTAAGAGAACTGCTGCTCCCAAGAAGAATTTAATCCTTTAGGTGTTATTGGTAACAACTTACCGCAAGATGCAAACTGGCAAAAGCCTTTTAAGATTCTAAACATAGAAGATGACCTACGAGAAGAAGTTTATTTGGCTTCTTTGATTTCTTGTTGGTTATGCAAGTTTATTCTTCCGCAAGATCTAATGAATCTTATTTGCCAAAGCACTTTCAAAATTGCAAGTAAGATTGCTTCTGGTAAAACCTTTCTTTGGCTATTCCTGTTTTGGCAAGCATTTATAGAGGCCTTCGAACAATCTCTACTGCAATAGCTTTGAAGAAGTGTGAAGTTCCATTACCTTTCCATTATGTTTATGCTTTACTAGCTAACCATTTTGACACGCACTTTACGCATGATATTGATGGAGATGCTAGAATGACTTCCTATAGTGGACAACAAATGACAAAATATTACAATAAAACTGAAGTCACCAAACTTTTTATGGAAAAAAAAAGCTTATTTGGGCCCATCTCGTGTAATGAAGAAAGACCTCCTTTTAGAGGATAATGACAAGTTATCTTCACAAAAAGTGGAACACCTCATCAATCTTTGTTCAAGCTTCTTGACTTTGCACCATAAGAACCAATACTTCATTAAGCCATATAGCCCCCATAGATTTAGTAGACAGCTGGGTTATTGCCAAGATCTTCTTGGTAACATGGATATATCCTTTGTAAAAGTGTGTTTTGAAATAGTCATACAGCTTTGGGAATCTTGCATTCATTTGACTAGTGGCGCTAAACTAATTGTTCCTTCAATGAGACTTGATAGTCATTTCTCTTGTACTAAAGCATATAAGGATTGGTGGAAAATGGAATGGTCTAAAGCTTTCCCTCAAGATGAGATGCCAGAGTTAAAAGCAATGCCAAAGCTATTGAAATCATTAAAGTCTTCCCATTTGAAGAATTCAAATGTTGAGAAGAGTAGATACATCCCTTTAAATCCTCCCTAAGAGTCTACTGTTGAGAAAGATAAGAGAGAAGCACCAATTATGTTAAAGCTGAAAACACAAGCAGCCGCTGGCACTTCCATAAAGAAAGATTCCCTTATAGAAGCTAGTGATGAGTCAAATCCCTCAAACAATGACATCTCCACTTAAGTTGCAACAATTCCGAAAACAGCTGAAGAAGCCTTGAATTCCCACTCCAATCAAAGGCATTCTAAAAGAGATATGCTTAATTCATCTCCTTCAAATGAAGAACAACATGATTCCGATCGTTGTTGGAAGAAAATAAAATAAAACAATTAGACTTCATCAATACAATAATTTTATAATGCTGATGACCCGGTAAGCTTTTTTTTATTTTCAACTTTCTTTTTTGAACCTCTTTTTTTACTCCAATCTTTTGAACTTTATTTTGCAAATTTCTTATTGCAGTTGTGCTTCAACGATGTGATTTGTGATGATAAACCTTGTGCATTGCCTTTAGATAGCATGAGTTCTATACTTGGGCCAGCTTCTTTCTATCTTCCCTTAATTACTTCAAAGGATCTTGACGGAAATCCTCCATTAAAAGAATCTGGCACTGGTCATTATGGTGGAAAAACATGAGATGCTCATCAAACAAAAAAAGCGAGTTATCCTGCTACTTCTGAGTTGTTTGCATTTTTTGGTAATGATTTTATGACTGACTGTCGCCGTAAAGTTTTAGTAATGGAATGGAAGGGATTACGAGCTAAAATTGGTCGAACTTCTACAGCACATGTTCCTTCCCTTGCTGAACAAGCCCATATAATATTTGATGGCATTGAAAAAGGAGAGGGATTTGATAACACCATCTTAAGAGAGCAATTCGGGGGCTACCTCCAACTTGTAAATGATTTCCTACAACTGAAATCATCTTTTTCTTCAAGTGTTTCATCAGAATTTCAGCTGAAGGAATTAGAGAAGTTAAGAGGATAACTGGATGATTCTTTAAATCTTGAGAAAGAGGCCATTGCCAATACTTCATTTGTAGAGGATGAACTTATCAAAATTAAGGAGAACTAGCCAGGCTGACTTCAAGGAAGAAAGTACTTGAATCCTCCTTAGAAGGTATGAAAAGTGATGTCTTGGAGAAACAGAGCATGGTTTCTCAAGTTCGTGAGAAAATATCCAAAGTTGAAGTTATGCCAGTGCACAGTGAAGAAGATGAGCAATCTCTCTCTAACTTGCAAAAGCTACTTTCTGATAAGTGTAATGAGTTGGAGCAGCTTGAATGGAATCTATAGAAGCTTTCTTTTTTTTTTTTTAGACTTTGCTTAGTCTTTTGTTTAAATGTAATCAAATTTCTTCATTATTAATAAAATTTGATTTCATTAATTACTCATCACACTTATCATTTTCGCTCAATTTTGATTTTTTTTTTGCAACTATACTTAGCAAAATACTAAGTTGCTTACGTACCTTCTTTTTGGAAGGATCAAGTCATAACACAGTTCAATAACAAAAGATTTTTCTTTTTTTTATGTGACTGAACTTAGTGTATTACTAAGCTGCCTACATACCTTCTTTTTGGAAGGATCAAGTCATAACGTAGTTCAATTACAAAGATTTTTATTTTTTTTATGTGACTGAGCTTAGTGTATTACTAAGCTGCCTACGTACCTTCTTTTTGGAAGGATCAAATCATAATGTAGTTCAATTACAAAATATTTTTCTTTTTTTTTATGTGACTAAACTTAGTGTATTACTAAGCTGCCTACGTACTTTCTTTTTGGAAGGATCAAGTCAGAAAGTAGTTCAATTACAAGATTTCTTTTTTGTTTTTTTTATTAGCCATTCACAGTTTTAGCTTGTGTGGGCCAGGAGCGCTGTCGAGCTTCTAGGCATCGTATCTCTTCAAAAGCTTGCCATTGATTGGCCTGATTCGCACTCCATCTTGATCAATTATCTTGTATGCTCCATTCGAGTAGACTTCTTGAACTACATATGGTCTGTCCCAATTTGAAAGAAACTTATTGCCCATACGTCGTGACGTGATTATTGGTCTTCTCACTACTAGAACTAGATCACCAACTTGAAAAGAGCGAATTCACACCTTCTTATTAAAAGCTTTGCACATTTGGGCTTGATAGCACTCCAAACGTTGTTGTGCTTCAAGCCATTTTTCATCTAGTGCTTCTAACTCTTGCAAGCGAAGCTGAACATTATCTTCATTAGAGAAAACTTCTTGAATGGAAATTCTCAAGTATGGCATTTGTTGTTCGAGAGGAAGAACATCTTCTACACCATAAAAAAGAGAATATGGAGTTGCTTGAGTTGATGTTTTATATGTAGTTCGATAAGCCCATAACGCTTCCCCTAAACTTTCATGCCAATCCTTTTTCAATCGATTGACTATTTTCTTGAGATGTTTGCCTAGAGTATCATTGAGTGCCTTTGCAAGCTCATTTGCTAATGCATTATACATGGACGAATTATATTGCTTGGACTTGAATTGCTCACATAACTTGTCCATGGCTTTATTATAGAACTCCCTTCCATTATCAGTTACGATGTATCGAGGCACACCAAAATGATAAATGATGTTCATTCTAATAAAGCTCACCATAGTCTCCTTCTTGATTTCTTTGTATGGAGCAGGTTTAGCCCATTTTGAGAAGTAATCAGTAGCAGCAAGAATATATAGGTGACCACTTGAACTTTTTGGCAGCAGTCCTACAACATCCAATCCCCAAGCTTCGAAAGGCCATGATGCTACTGTTGGGTGAAGCGACTCAAGCGGTTGATGAATTAAATTTGCATGTAATTGACACTCTTGATATCTTTTGGCGTAATTCATGCAATCCGTTACCATCGTTGGCCAATAGTACCTCATCCTTTTAATCTGAAAGCGCAACTTCGGCCCAAATTGATGCACACCACAAACCCCTGAATGTGCTTCTTCTAAAGCTTTAATAGCTTCTTCCTCCCCAAGGCAGCATAAGAAAACTCCATCAAAAGAGCGATGGTAAAGCGTACCTTTGAAGTTTATGAAGCGAGATGCCTGAAGCCTTATTTCAGCTTTCTTCTTTGGATCATCTGACAATTTTCCATGCTCTAGATAATTGACAAGAGGTTGTCGCCAATCATCCTTATCAATTTGATAAACGAAGACAACATCCACTTCTTCGAGTTCAACTTCCAACATGGGTGGTATTACCCATCTTTTGCATATTGGCACCTTCACTTCTACATCTAGCAGTGCTAGAGTTGACGCCAAATTTGCTAAAGAATCAGCTTGGTGATTCTCTTTTTGCAATATATGCTCGATGGAAGCACTGTGAAACTGAAAGAGAAGTTTAACAACATAGTTGAAGTAAGGCAGTAATTCTGGCTTTTTTACTTTATATAAGGAGAGTACTTGATTAATAATTAACTTTGAATCTCCAAATAGCCTCAAGTTAGATATTCCCATGTCAATCGCCATTTCTAGGCCGAGTATTAAAGCCTAATACTCCGCCACATTATTTGAACACCTCTCGACTAAGTTGAACGCAAAAGGTAAAATTTCTCCTTCTGGAGTGATGAAAACAACTCCATCTCCTACACCCATTTGACTGGATGCACCATCAAAGAACATTCTCCAAGGTTATGGAACTTCAATAAGGAAAACTACTTCATCCGGCAACTCTTTAGAGAACTTCCAATCATCAGGAATATGATGGTTTGCAAGGAAATCAGCAAGCGCTTGCCCTTTTGTTGCTCTTTGTGGGATGTACGTTATCTCAAACTCTTGAAGTAATAGAGCCCACTTCGTTAGCCTTCCATACAAGACTGGTTTAGCCATCAAATATTTGATCGAATCAGCTCGTGAAATCAATCGAACTGAATGAGCCTGCAAATAATGCCTCAGTTTCTTTAAAACAAACATTAGTGCTAAACACATCTTTTCGATTGGCGAATAGTTCAACTTAGCACTAGTCAACATTATGTTGAGATAATACAGTGCATTCTCCTTTCCTTCATCATTTTCTTATGCTAACAATACTCCCAAAGAGCATTCTTGAGCAGTAATATACAAGATGAGGGGACGCCCTTGTATTAGTGCTCTAAGCACAGGTGGATTTATCAAATATGACTTAATGCTTCTAAAAGCATTGCTACATGCTTCTAAAAGCATTGCTACATGCTTCTAAAAGCATTGCTACATCCCATTCAAAACGAACTCCCTTTTTCTTGAGTTGACTGAACGGCTGACATCGACTTGCTAGATTTGAAATAAATCTTCAAATGCATGCCAATTTCCCTTGCAGGTTTTTGAGTTCATGAATGTTTCGAGGTTCTGGCATTTTAAGGATTGCATCAACTTTGGACTGATCAATCTCAATACCTCGATGTTTCACAATAAACCTTAAAAACTTTCCTGAAGAGACTCCAAATGTGCATTTTAAAAGATTCATTTTCAGTTGAAATTTACATAGATGTTGAAATACTTGTCGAAGATCCTGGATGTGGTCAGCTGCTTTCTTTGACTTTACAACTAGGTCATCAACATAGCACTCAACATTTTTATGGAGCATATCATAAAATTTTTTTTGCATCACTCATTGATAAGTAGCACCAGCATTCTGCAATTCGAATGGCATAGCTATGTAACAATATATAACTTTCGGCGTTCGAAATGCTATCGCTTCTACATCCTTGACAGCCATTGGGATTTGATTATAGCCAGATGAGCCATCCATGAAGGAAAGTCGTTCATAACCAGTTGTGGCATCCACCATAATTTCAATGATGGGAAGAGGAAAGTCATCCTTTGGACATGCATTGTTTAGATCTCGAAAATCTACAAAAATTCTCAACTGCCTATTTTTCTTTTTGACAGGAACAATGTTTGAAATCCAAGTAAGATACTTGACTTCCCTTATAAAATTGACATCAATGAGTTATATTGGCTTTAGCTTCAATTAGTGGGATCAACTTTGGATAAAATTGCCTTTGAGCTTGTTTTACTGGCTTCACCCCAGGTTTGATTGCCAAGTTGTGGATTGCTACCTTCGGATCCAACCTTGACATCTCTTTATAAGACCATGCAAATATATCTCGATATTCCCAAAGTAATTCAACATACTCCATTTCCTCCTCAGACAATAAATTTACACTAAGGAAAATTGGGCAAGAATCTTCCACTGTTCTGAGATTGACCTCTTTCAACTCATCAACTGTAGCTTTATTTTCCTCTTGCAAAGCAAAAGGAGCATCCTCGGTACTTTCCTCAATAGGATCCTAGTCTTGATCGATGTCTTGAAAAGTAATATGACCAACCATCACTATATCAAGTTCTTCTTCCTCGGATTGATGAGAGACTTGGCCGATTATAGCCAAGGTATGGGGCTTTGCCTTCAATGTGGACCCCATGGTCACCACCCACTCTGTTTTTCTTTTCATTCGAGAGGGGATGTTGCTGCGCAAATCATTATAATCTATAGCAACAACAGACTGCTTCTTCTTGTTCTTCTTTCCTTTACTTGACTTTGAAATCCCAAGTCTTTGGTGAATGGAGGTTTTACTACTTTCAGTCTTTGCACCTTCTGGAGTTTCAATTCGATCGAAGACTGAAATACAATTTGAAGAAACTCCTAATCGACTAAAAACAGAAGGTCTTGAGACCTCACTTTTTGTCTCCTCTACTTCTTCAATAGTAATGTGATTAGAGGCGTCTCTTTTGATTTTCAAATGTAAAGGAGTAGGAGCTTGATACCCTAGGCCACTCTTAGACCTCTGATCAGTAGTATTCTTCTCCTTCCATACTTTGCAAATCCCGTTTGATAATTGCTCACTATCACCATTCTTGAAATCCTTTGTCAGTCGAGCCACATCAGTAGAACCATACCCAGCTTTGGCTAATAGTTTATAAGCATTGGGCAAAACCACTTGTTCTTTTGGCTGGCAATGCTTCAAGCTCAACTATTGGACTCTTGGAAGGCCTTGCAAAACCCTTTAATGGTGGCTTGAAAACCTTAGAGGAAACAAGACTAGTGATCGGGAGGGTCAAATCTTTCAAGCCTTGCATGATATCTTCTGGATTTGAGGAGGAAGATTGATCATCTTTGCCTTTGGAGACATGTACAAAATGAACCTTCATTTTTCTTGCAACCGTTTGACTTATCTTTGCTAAGACATCCTCCTTGTTTTCTTCTATTGAGGAAGATTCCCCTTCTTCAGTCTTCTTTGCAGGATCCTTTTCTTCAACATCCGCAAGAACTAGTTGAATCTCTTCAATCGAAAATTCCTCAAAATAGAACTTTATATCTTCAAAATATGATTCGGCTTCGGTAAACGACTTCGAATCAACTACAACTATTCTTATCTTTCCATCTTTTGAGTATTTGAAACATTGATGGTTAGTTGAAGGCAGCACCTTATTCCCATGAATCCATGGATGCCCTAACAGAATATTATAAGTCAGTCTTGCATCAATCACATGCAGAAGAACATTTGATTCCATCTCGTCAATATGCAACTAAAGTTAAATTCTACCAATAGCCCTCTGTCCATTTTGGTTAAAGCCATGTATCATCAATCGACTTTGCTTCAACTCATCCATAGGTATGCCTAGCTCCTTAAAGGTCTTGAGAGGCATAATGTTGATGGCTGAACCCGGAACAAGTAAGATTCAATTTATCTTCCTCTCACAGATATAACCTACAATAAACAAAGGAGGATTATGAGGCTTATCACTAAGCACTTGATCTTCATCAGTAAAGGTGATTTTTTCACAGCAGTATAGTAGGCCTTTGCCTCTTTAATCTCCTCATCGCTATCTTGTTTCAGCTCTTCTTCAACATGACAGCATGGAAAAGAAAATTTTGCACCTATTAACTCCTTTGGCATGTATTCTGCCAAAGTGATTGGTTGCCTGGGCTTTTGGTTTATACAGCCTTCTACTTGAGATTTGAAAATCCCTTTTGGCTTTCAAGACTTTATTTGAATCTCTGAGGAAGCTAGTTGTGTTGACCTGACAAGTTTCTTCAACATGTCATTCCTCTTTGGAGCCTCCTTGGATGGAAGTGGGTTTCTCCTTTTACTTCTTTTGCGAGTAACCAAAGTCCATCCTTCACCTTCAAACTGATTTTTAGCAAGCTCATTGCCCCCAGCGAAGCTCCCATCTTCTTGTAGCAAGCTGAATTCACTTGGCAAAGAAGTTTGGTTTGGAAAAAACACCTCAACTTGAACCGGGTCCAAAGTGCCAAATCTTATTGTTTCTCTTCTTGGTGAGATTAGCAATTCATCAACCACTATTTTTGCCACATTGGAAGTCACTTCCTCCTCATCGAAGGTGATAACACCATTCTTCTAGAGCTCCATGATTTTATCTTCAAGAAGAAGCACTTGCCAATTGGATGACTAATTAGTCTATGATACTTGTAGTAATTTGGATCATTGACTTGATTTGCTTCCTCTGGGTGCTTTATCTCTGGCAGTTGGATGAGTTTAGCTTTAAACAGTTCATCCAACATATCTGAAACATCAGAATCGAAAAAGGGATAGCTCTTTTCTTGCCTCTCCTCTAATGTAACCTTCTTTCTTTCTACAAGCTGAAAAGGAGTGGCCTTCGTATCCTGCTTATTTTCAAGCTTAGGCTACAACTTGATTGGCTTTTTTGTTACAACCATAGATTGCTTACCTTCTAACTTAATAGATGGTTTGGCAAATTTTTGCACTTCTGGCTTATCTTTCCCCTTGGTTCTTGAACTGGGAAATTCTGATTCCCATGATCAGAAATGCTAAGTTCCATGTCATGTGCTCGGGTAGCCAACTCTTCAAAAGTGTGAGGCTTGATCCCTTGCAAGATGTAATGCAAGCCCCAATGTATGCCCTTGATGCACATATCAATTGCTGAAGATTCAGACAGTCGATCTTTGCAATTCAAGCTGAGACTTCTCCATCTTTCAATGTAGTCAATCACAGATTCCTCCTTCCATGGATGAGTAGCTGTCAGTTCAATCATGCTAACTATACGTTTGGTACTGTAAAAGCAATTGAGGAATGCCCGCTCCAGTTGTTCCCAGTTATCAATGGAACCCAGCTTGAGATCCGTGTACCAATCAAAGGCATTTTCCTTCAAAGACCGAACGAATTGTTTGACGAGCAGATCGCTGTTCGTGCCGTCATTATTGCAAGTTTCCACAAAGTGGGCTACATGCTGTCTTGGATTTCCTTCCATCAAATTGTTGAAACTTGGGAGATTGGTAATTTGATGGCATCCTCATCATGTCGATCCTCGAAGTGTATGGCTTTGAGTAGGTGTAAGAGGGTTGCATCGTTGTCTCCAACTGATCTTTCAAGGCTTCTTTAATCAGCTCCTTCAATTGAATAGTTGAGATTGAGCCGTCAGCAGCAAGTTTGACACCTTTTTCTGTGGTCTCCCTTGATGGTGTCTCTTTTGGTGGTGGGATAAACCCTTTCGATGCAGATTCATCCTTTTTCAACATCTGACTTTTTCCAATCATGCTATCCAACTTGTTCATGAGATAAGCAATTTGGCTATCTATCTCCCGAAGAGAATGATTGAGAGCTTCTAGTTGCAACTTCAGAGCATCCAGTTCTTTTGCTGATGTAGTTCCAGTCATCATAACAGACATGACATCAGAAGAGTTTATTGCTGAAGCAGTTGATCGCTTTTGGGAAGCACCTTTCTCAACTGACTCCACCCAAATTGGCGAGGTAATAACGGTTTGTTGAGAAAGAGGAGTCGTCTTTGCATAAATTTTTGCGACAGTCTTCGTCTTGATATTTGCATTAGGACTCGAGTTAACAGTGGATCTGGCACTGAGAAAACTTGAAGCACCAGTTTGTGTGGCCTTCGAGATGACAGTGATCTTTCTTGATGCCATCGAATTTTTTAGATGATTTGTTGAAACTCCAGGAATTGCAAAGTGAAGAGATGAGAGGTAGAGAGGTCCCACTGGGCGTGCCAGAAATCTATAAGTGTAAAATTTGTTCCTGAAAATTAAGAAACAAAAATACAAAATACAAATTATATTTGTAATAAGCGGAATCAATCTCTAGTGAAATCTCCTATTACAGTGAAGATTATCCTCTAATTCTTCTCTTTGTCGGGAGCACGATTCAAAGATCGAAGGACTTGATCTTGAACACGATTCAACGGCTGTAGGACTTAATGTTGAATTGATGCAGGATGAGTGTTTGACGATTCAAGGGTCGTGGAGACTTGATCTTGAATTGACGTAGAACTTTGACTCTTTAGACTTGGGAGAAAACTTTTGTAGTCTTGAATTCGACAGAGTTTCGAGGCTTCTTTTTTGTCTTTTTCTCTATGAATCTCTATGTATCCGTATGTGAAGAGACGCCTCCTATTTATAAAGATTTAAGGGGGGGGGGGGGGGGGTTCCCTTGCCAAGCATGTAATTTGACTGGTCTACTTGGCAAGCTCCCATTGGCTGCTGCTACATCACCTGACTTGTGTAGACGCCTGACTTATTAGCCAAGATTTAATTTAATTGGTCCACTTGGCTAATTTTTATTGGACTTGACTGCATTATTTATTTATGCAACAAATAATATTTATCCAATAATTTTATTTTAATAACCACTTAAATATTTTGGTCAGTTATTAAAATAAATTATTTAATTTAACTAACCAATAATTTAATTGGCTAATTAAATAATTAAGTTAATAATTAAATTAATTTAAATAAAATTTAGGTGTCTACAGTATCACCACAACAAAAATGTCATATAGTAACACACAAGAAATGTTGCTGAAACTTCTAAAAATGTCACTAAATGTTGCTTAAATGTCACTTAAGTGGGTGTGGTTTAAAGTTAAAGTAACAATTAATACAAATGTTGGTATATATGCACAGTGACATTCTTATGAACCTACAACAACATATATTAAACGTAACTATATATTTGAACTAAAATAACATTTATAAATGACACCTAAGTTATTTATAAATTGTTGTTAAATTTTATATGGCAACATATATAACTGTTGTTCTAAGTGTCTTGGAATATTTAAAAAATGTGATTCAAAATTATATTAAAACGTCACTAATATAATTTTATACAA
The DNA here is from genome assembly GCA_948099535.1 of Jatropha multifida. Taxonomy (NCBI): domain Eukaryota; kingdom Viridiplantae; phylum Streptophyta; class Magnoliopsida; order Malpighiales; family Euphorbiaceae; genus Jatropha; species Jatropha multifida. Next base: position 38,059 of record CANUEX010017031.1, read on the forward strand.
CATTTAGCATATTTCAGTTTTAAACTATATTTTATTACTATAAGTGATTAATTAATTGTTAATGGATATGCTATTGCAACATTTATAAAAATGACATTGTATTTTAAGAAACAATTATTATAAGTGTGGGCATGTTTATATAACTTTTTCATAAATTTTTTGGCAACATAACATAATTGTCTTTAGTATTAAAATGAAATGACATTTATAAGCGATGCCTACAACCGTTTAAAATATTTACGAACTGTTATATTAATAATAAATATAGACTGTTGTTTTAAATTTCGATTTTAATATTTATCAAATATTATAAAAAGTTATGTCAAGAAATATCATTAATGAATTGTATTGTTACATTTAACATTTACCATCTATTAGAATAATGAGTAAATTATAAATATATTATAAACTACATTTATTTATATGTCAGAGAAATATATTATTGAAATTAAAAATACATTATTAAAATAAAAGGAATGCATTGGAATGTTGCAAAGTAAATAGATCTACTCAAATGCCAATATAAAATAAATATAAGTTATGTAGTCTAAATGTGAAATCAAAGATGAATTTGCAAATGAAAATTACTAATTCTAGTCCTAATATCATTCTCGAACATTAACTTCTAATGTGCACGCTTTCCACCTACAAAAACAAAGAAAAAGAATGATTAAAAATGAAAAAAAGAATTTTACAACCTTAAATGTATTTGCAATCAAAATAAACATAACATTTGTTTATCTTACTTTTAGATCTAAGATTATGTCTGCTAACTGCATTAGAAGGAGTAATTGTAAGGTCTGAAGTCTATAGCAAAAAAAATAATAATGAGTGCATAAGTTGCATAAGATATGTGCAGAAACTAAACAATACAAGTGTAAAAATTACATAATTGTTATAACAATTGTATCAAAATAGTAAAAAAATAAATTGCAGAATTTGCAATATATTAGTGTAAATTGAGGCAATATATCTACAAAATTTTCATAAAATAAATGTATGAATTACAACATAATTACTAAAAACAAAGTGACCGGTGTAAAATTGTAGGAATTTAAGATGCAAAATAATAAAATAACAATGCAATAATTTGAACATAAAAAATATAGATTTCCGACTATGAAAGTGTAAAACTTGAAAGGCAACAAAAAAGCAAAGTTGCATAGCTAAAACTGTAGTATAAAACTCTACATACACAAACCATATAATTTGAAAGACATCTCTTATATTTAAACTAATAATGAAATAACATTAGTCACCAAATTTAAATAACATAATTGAATAAATTAAAATGAAAAACTAAAATGTCAAACATAATGAAATAAAAAAATTAATATATCTATTTTTAGTACCAAACAAACATATAATATTCATAAAATTAAAATAATAGAAAAGAAAATAAAACTAGATGTTTTATAATATCAACAAAAAGAGCATAGTAATACTTCAATATTACATTGAACAGTAGTGATACGAACAAGTTGAGTCACTGTTTCTTTCAACTCTCGTACTTCGATACTTAAATTATCATATTTTCCTCTAATTTCATTGTTCTCCTCAGTTATGCAACAAACTTTTCTTTTAGTTGCATATTCTCCTCTCTAGCTTGTTGAAGCTCTTGAACTACACCATGCTCATTATTCTTAAACATCCTGGGAGTTACTTCAAAGCCCATTGCTCGAACACTTCCATTTTTCTCTAGACCAAGTATTTGAGACAATACATCTCGTTCCAAATGAGAATTCTTCAAGGGTTTGATCATTTGCTTCATTTGCATTTTAAATTTCCTCAATTTGTTGCTATATGTATAAAACATATAAAGTCAATATTAGAGTTCCTTAGAATAAAATTAATTTAAAAGCACATAAAAATATATAGAAGTATCGAGAAAGAAAATTACAATAACCATTGTCGCTTCTGATGAAACTGGTTTTCCATCTTTGTGCTTATGATACTTCACATAAAGTTGCACCCAAGAAGGCAGTTTTCCAGTCTTTTTACGCTATAATAACAAAATAAACTTAATAGTCTAATTCATATATTATTTTAAATAAAGAAATAAAAATATATAAAGAAAAATATTTTGATTTATACCTCCATCTCAGCCCTTCGAGGTAAAGATATAGTGCCTGAAGTATGTGGCATTTTTATTTGTTCTTGACTTTTCTTGCCATTTTCAGATTTTTTCTATAACCATATAGATTTGCTAAGTAAAATAGTTTCAAATCACATAATAATATAGTAAAAGAATATTATTATAAACTCAGTCCTAATTATTGGTCTAATCATTGTAAATTTGCACAATTATGTATACTAACAAACAAATAAATAAATAAAATATTACCTGCCACACTTCAGAATACCATCTAGTTGCGAGTTTTTCCCATTGGTCCTTATCACTTCAAGAAGGAGGATTCGCCATTAATTCAGCCAATGAGTTATTATTTGTGAAAATTTTCATCATATAAATTGTGCTTAAAAATTCTCAAGCATTTGCCAACCTGTTGAAGTACCCATTTTTTCCTATTTTCTGCTAAATTAAATTTGTTCTAGAGGAAACAAAACATATTATATAGGTTAGTAGTTAAAATAAAGGATTCTCTAAAATTAATATACATCTATAATGCCGACTATCATAGCAAAAGATTAGTGAAATGTGGCTCAAGTGTGCATATATATATATATACATGCATGGTATTGATATCTCATATAAAAATTTCAAAATAAAATATAATAAAAGGTAGGCTATTAGTGCTTGATTGATCAAAAGTTGGTCATTTTGAAAGCATAAGTACTTTGATATTTTGCATAATATCAAAATGTGCTAGAATTTATCAAGTAATTAACATGATGTGTACCTGAACAATTTGCCATATTTCTATTTTCTTTGTTTTGAGTACCATTCTCCAATCACTATATTCAAATGGAGTGATTTTTTGATTTCGTGCCACAGTGCCATAAAAATATTCAAACTCCCCATTATCAATACATTGATTGAAGGCATTAAATTTTTCTGGCATCTTGTCTTCTTCATCTAAGTTCCATATGTCTGGAAGCATGGTCGGAGCTCGGGTTTTTCGTTTTTCATTAGGATTTGCTACAAAATATATGTGTAAGAAAGAATTCAATCTACATAGTCATTGAAACATAGTTATGAATATTCACGTTCAATAGGAGATGCATTGTTTGTCCCTTCATTATGATTATTGTTGGATTCTACATTATCTTCTATAGACTTGTCAACAAGTTGAGGAGTGCTTCATTCAATGTTTAAGGGATTAGTACGTCCACTTTTGCTAGGTTGTAAACCATTTTGAATTGCATTCTCTTTTCGAATCCTCTTTAACATTATTAATCTGCAATAACTACCAACTATTTGTTATAAGAGAAGGACAAAAATAGAAAAAATTAAAAAGGGACATAACTACTGACCAACAATATGTGAATGTTTTAGGTTTAGATAACTTATGGTTCAATGATATATGTAGCTTGGATGCTCCAAAATAATATGCAAGAATATATTATTTAAGTTTTAATTACGTAAAGATACCTATATATATATGTATATATATATATGTATAACAAATAGGAGTTTAGTAGGAAAAAGAAAAGGAACAAGCATCAACAAGGACTGTGTATAGTTTAACACTTAATCCTTGATCAATAGTACTTAACCCAACAGCAAATTGATGATTAGAAGGAAAATTTTAAAAGTTACCATGTAAGAAACTGTGTTGATCTAACAAATACATTTCCCACCATAATAGTGAGCAAGAAAATATGGGTATAAGAAAGAGAGGTAATAAAATTTGTTAGAAAGAGATAATGAACTTCATAATCAATGCTGGAAAAGAAATCGAAGATCTTTCCTACATCAGAGGAAAAGGAAAGTTTATTTATCTGTAGTTATAACATAGAAAGGAGTTTTTAAGTTGAGAAGAGTAAGCAGGAAAACATATATGTTTCATTAATAGGTTGATGGCATATGTTTCCCACAAGGTTTAGCTATTGGTGAATATAGCAGTATAAGAAGGAATATGAATGACAGTACCACATTCAAATAATGTAGATTTCTTACAAAAACTAAGATGGATATAACTTAAAAATTTGACTCACATCACATTGAATCAAGTTCATATCAAAACAAATTAGGATCTCTAAGGTAATTGATAAAATAAATTTAGAACACTATCAATCCTTAATTCCACCTATATAACCATCAAATTAGGTAGCAGAATTTTTTTTCTAAATCAGGTTTTAAGTAGCAAAATTTTTTTCCCAAATCAGGTCTGATAATGTGCATTTATATAACTAATTTTTTTTCCAATCATAATTTCTTCTTTCTCCCTTCATAATGATTGATTGTCTTTCTCCTAGATAATTTTTCAGCATTTCACATAATTTTAGTCAAATCTCTAAAACAGAAAGAAAAAATCTATAGCCTTAAGCAAATAATCAAATAATTTATCTAATAAATCAAGAACTATAAAATGATCAAAGAAAAGGGAAGAAAACAAAACGCATGAAAATTAGTTTCAACACCTTAGGAATTATTTCTCAAAAAACAATTACAAATTCAGATGTGTAACAACATTAGTGAAGTCACTTGCCTGTTACAATCTTGTTGATGATTGATTTGACCTTCTGAACCAGGAGCAAACGTGA
>CANUEX010017040.1:0-36588 GCA_948099535.1 Jatropha multifida
ACTATTTAAATTCAGTTTTCGATTCGGTTCGCGGCATAAAATATTATTTTTCATCAATTCTCATTGGTGAAAATTTACAATTAAATTTTAAATAAAAATTCTTTTAAAAATAAATTAATAGGTTATTTCACATATATATGATATTATTAACTTTTTAAAACAAATTCAGGTTAGTAAAATTCACAAGTTAACATCATGGGCAAGAATAAAACAATTGATGCATATTTTGCGAAAAGGGGTTCTCAAAATTTAAATTTAGAAGCTACATTTTCTACTCCAATTGAAAGTGACTATTCCTCTGAAAAGAATTCTAATTCAATTATTAAAGAAGAGCCAATTCTTATCGAGAATTCAATTTCTCAAAGTCGTCCATCTAAAGCTCCTCGAATTGAATTATAAGAAATTGATCTTTCTTTTTTAGAATGTGATCCTGGAAAACGTCCAAATATGTGGGACTATCTTACCAATCAACAAGATGAAATTCGAAGGGCATATATCAGTGCCAGACCTTATCAATTTATTATGTCTAAATATCTCCTTGATAAGAATCAGCGTCACTTTCAAGCTTCATGGTTAAAACTATTTTCTGAATGGTTAGAATATTCGCCCACCAAAGATGCAGCCTTTTGTTTTCCTTGCTATCTTTTTAATAATCTTGACGGACATCCTTGTTATTCTGCATGTACACTTGATGGATTCAATTCATGGAAAAAAGTGAGGGATGGAAAAAATTGTGCATTCTTATACCATGTAGGAAAAAATCATAATTCATTACATAAGATTGCAGTGCAAAAGTCTAAAGATCTTATGAATCAAAATAACCATATTGAGAAGGTGATTGAAAAGCAATCTTATCAACAAATTGAAAATAATCGACTAAGATTAAAAGTATCATGTGATGCTGTTAAATGGTTAACATTCCAGGCATGTGCTCTAAGAGGTCACGATGAAAACTCCAATTCAAAAAATAGGGGAAATTTCATTGAACTTGTTAAACTTTTGAGTTCTTATAATGATAAGGTGGAATTAGTGGTTTTAGAAAATGCTCCTCAAAATGCATCTTACATTTCTCCTATGGTTCAAAAAGAAATTTTACATGTGATTTCTAATAAGATTCGAGATGCAATTCGCGATGAAATTGGTGATGAAAAATTTTGCATTATTGTTGATGAGGCTCGTGATGAAGCAAAAAAAGAGCAAATGGCCATTGTGTTGAGATTTGTTGATAAAGATGGTTATGTACAAGAGCATTTTTTTGAATTAGTTCATGTCCTTAATACTGCTGCTTTAACTTTGAAAAAAGAAATTTCAAATGTCCTTGCTCGGCACAACTTAAATATAAAAATATTCGAGGGCAAGGTTATGATGGAGCTAGTAATATGCGTGTAGAATGGTCTGGACTATAAGCTTTATTTTTTAGTGAATGTCCATATACCTATTACATACATTGTTTTGCTCATTGACTCCAATTGGCATTGGTTGTAGCATCTAGAGAGGTAATTTCAGTTCATCAATATTTTTCTAAATTGACTCTCATTACCAATGTTGTTACTTCGCCTTCTAAAAGGCATGATCAATTACAAGCTGCCCAAATTGCTGAACTAGAGAAATTGATTACTCAAGACGAACTTGAAACTAGTAAAGCATTAAATCAAATTGGCACTATAACACGGGTTGGTGATACTCGATGGAGTTCGCACTTAAATTCTATTAGAAGCTTAGTGAATATGTTTGAAGCAACTTGTTCAGTTTTGAAAATCATAATTGCTAAAGGATACTTATGGTCAAAGGGGAGATGCTGATTATGCTTATAATGCTATCACTTCTTTTGAATTTGTGTTTATTTTGCATCTTATGAAAGAAATACTTGAGATTACAGATGACCTTTATCAAGCTTTACAGTGCAAGTCTCAAGATATTCTAAATGCAATGCATTTAGTATCAACAACAAAGATGTTGATCCAGAAAATGAGAGAAAATGGATGGGATTTATTTTTTGAAAGCGTCAAATTTTTTTGTGAGAAACATGAGGTAGATATCCCCAATATGAATGCTCATTACAATTCTGGTCGAGGCAGAACCCTCAATCAAAAAGTCCCAATTACATTTGAGCATTATTTTCGAGTTGATGTCTTCATTGCTACCATTGAATGACAGTTGCAAGAACTGAATGTTAAATTTAAGGAAGATATGATGGAGTTACTTATTCTTAGCTCCTCTTTAGATCCAAGGGATGGTTTCAAGTCATTTAGAATTGATGATATTTGCACCCTTGCGAATAAGTTTTATTTTGAAGATTTTCAGAACAAGAAAGATAACATTTAAGATATCAATTGGAGCTTTTTGAACTTGATATTTTACATTATCCAAAGATGTAAACAATATCAACTATCTCTGAATTGTGCCAATATTTAGCTAAATCAAGGAAGACAATTATTTATCCTCTTATTGATAGGTTAGTTAGACTTATTTTGACTCTTCCAGTCTCAACTGCAACTATTGAACGCGCTTTCTCGGCCATGAGTCTTATAAAAAATAAGCTTTGGAATAAGATGAGAGATGATTTTCTTGCAAATTCCTTGATTACATATATTGAAAAAGAGATAGCTGAGACTTTCAGTATTGATTCTATAATTGATGAATTCTATACCATGAAAGAACGACGGGTGCAAAATAAGACACCAAGAAGACCTTAGACATCACATATAGATAGACAAATAAATTGTCATCTTTGTTTTTGTTGTGTCATGTTAAGTTTTTTTTCGGTTTAATTATCAATAAAATAAATATTATTTTTTCCCCTCAATATGAATTTCTGGTTCTGTCACTGCTTGAAAGAGGCCACTATGGAGGAGTAAGAAATTCTCCATCTCCTTAGTGACAAAATGTGGGAAGTTAAGGTCAATTCCTCCACCAACTTAGCCGTTATGAAAGGCGATAAGCTCGGTGATTTCCTTGCGTATTATAAAATGAACCCTGATTTTGAGATACAACTACTTTACGTGTTTACTAGGGATTTTAAAGTTTAGATTTATGACAGACACTAGAATGAGATTGAGCATGCCCATTTCAATCGAAATGAGACTGAAGAAAAGCTTGCGCCAGCAACACAACTGCAAGGTCAGTGATAAAATCTTTAATGATTGTAGTTATTTTTTTTTCACAATTTAATCTCTTCAAACTGGCTTATTAATACAAATGTCAATTTAGTTATATGATCATATGGTAGGAGATGTGCAACACATGCAAAACTGTCTGACTTTCTTTGTGCACCTTATGCAGTCACAGTGGAGGTACAGAGTGGTAAGCATTAAATTTTCCATAACATAATAACTTTGAATTGGATTGTTTAAAAAAGGGATGACGTTTAAGTTTTAAGCTTATGTTCATTTACATATTTTGCAAAATGTTGAACACGAGGTGCCTCCTGAAGCGATTGCAATGTTCGGTCATGAATGGCAGACATTCTTGCTAGGCAAGCTAATAGAGGATGTGAGGCTATTTTCGGTTGTTTACATGGTTACAGGAGGAAAGAAGAGACTGCAGTTCATGTGCATGCTTTCAGAAGGGCTGGGCTAAAATGTGAGAATATATGGTTTGAAATATGAGAACCATTGTGTGTTTTTGCAGGTAAGTCCCGAAGAATTTAAAGTGTCCCTTCTGCGCAATGGAGATGAGCTTTCATGATGCTGCAATCTGCATGTCCTTTGGTTTATTGAACTTTTTTTTAAGTATTATATTTATATTTTATAATATGAACATTAAGAACGATTGGACATGGACTATTTTCATATGTAAATATTTTATTGTCCTCTCTATGAGGCAAGTATATAGTTGAACACTATATTTTGTCAAGTTAGATGATATAATTATATATATCATGCTAATATTTTACATGTGTGACGTAACTATGTTATGTTGGTTTTTAAAATTGTAATGGTTCCTAATTTTGAAAAAAATATATTTAAATAGTTGCGATCTTATCATCAATTTTGAACAAAAAAAATGGGATGAAAATATTTAAAAAATGTATAAATATCAAAAGTCATTGTCGACAAGAACTCCATGTTACACATTAAGCCTAAAATACTACCTTAGATAGCATATGTTTATAAAAAGTAATCTAATGATTTGATGTACTTGTTAACGGCAAAGAACATGAAAATGTAAATAATAATGACTCTATAAAACATAGAGTCGACTGTACTTGTTATATGACTCTACCTCAGTTAGTACCATTTCTTGGCATATGTACGTCTCTGCTAGCTTCATATAGCGAAAGACTGAATTTTTTGTTGTTTACAAATGAATTCGATTGTATGTTTTGATTTGCTAAATATAAAGGTCCAACCATTAAAAGCTTATATACAGTACCAAACTTCTAAAACCTAATATAATACTGCAATAGCTGGACAATAATTTTTGAAGCCCATCCTTTTTGTTTAGATGTTCATTGGCCCAAATTTTCTTTTCTTAACCACATAGGCAAAACTAATTTCCTTTTTTCGATTTTGGTTTTTACCGGCAATTGGCTTAGGCAGTATTATTCAAGTTAAAATGTGATTCTTCCATATCGGGCTAGAAAAAAAGAACTTAAAAACGAAAATATGAATATTAAGCCAACCAACAAAATATTACATTTGTGTTACACAACCAATGAAAGTCGATTTCTTTATTGTATTGAAATTAAAAAAAAAAAAAACTATATTGGGCCATATTTTACAAGATGGTGAATCATGAATGAGCCTAATATGAAAATTATTAGTCTGCACAAATACGTCATGTAATTTAATAGAGGTCCAATGATTTTTCTAGCATCGATGATATCTTTTCTTTTAATTTTAAAAATATTAAAAATATCATTAATGAAAATTCAACCACCCACTAGAGACAATGAAAGAAAAAAAATCATGAGCAAACTATTTCTCAAAATACAAAATTACTACCAGTGAAGTTGATAACTAGTTAATTTAGCATAAAATATCTCTTGTTTAATTATTATCTGTGGATACTTTTTGATTAAAATGGGGATTTTCATTTGGATTTCATGTTTTCCATAGGTTATGCTAGATTTATTTTAAAAAAAACTTTGGAGATCGATTTCTGGAATTTTTGATGAAGCAAATCGAGTTGGAGCTAAATTTCCAGAAAGCCTTCTGAAAGTTTTGCACTTACGCTTGGGCAAGTATAAGAGGAGGTCAGTCCGAAGCAGAATAAAATCTCCTGGAAGTTTTGAGATTGCGCTTGGGCAAGCGTTGTAAAGGCGGATCAACGACAGAACAAAGTCTTCTGGAAGTTTTGAACTTTCGCTTCAGCAAGCGTAGTGGGGACGTGACCAGAGCTATTAGAAATCTTTGTCAGCTATGAGAAAGAAATTTAAAATACAGCTGACCCACCATTTAAGGGATTTAGATAGATATTCAGTTTAAATATTTATACTTTTCTAAAAGATATTTATTTTTATTTTTTTTTTTCCTCCGTTATATAAAGTATCTTAAATTTTGTAAAGAGGGATCCATCTCTCCTCTTCTCACTTTTAAAAAGATAGCAATAGCTCTTTTTAGGGTTTATTATTCTTTGTTTTCTTTATAGCCATGAGTGGCTAAACTTATTTTATTTTAGTCAAAGGTCAATTTTAAATTGAAAATCTTCAAGATTGTGAAATCTTAATGCAATAACTTTCTTTTTTTATTTCGATTGATTTTTGTGTGTTTTCTAGATATGATGAGAAACTCTATCTCTTATGTTTTCTTATTATTTGTTCAATAGGGCCCATTGTTCAACCTAATAGGAATGCATATAGCTATCAACGAAGTTAGATTCGTATTGTCTAAACTAAATTGACTTAGTAGCAAATAATGTAATTTGATTCTGACCAGACTTTTGGATTATATTATGGAAACTCACAATCTATTTTAAATGAACTTCTCTTGTTAAGTTTGTTGAATAGGGCAGGGTCTTTCTCATTTTTTTTACTGCTAGTAAATTAAATTCTATCGCTTGTTTAGGGTTGTTTGCTAATTATGGATTATTCTAGCGCTTGTCTTGTTAATATATTATTTCGAAAAGATTTTTCAGATACGCTTGTTCAAATATTATAACCTATCGATCTTTTGAATTATTGAAAGATCTCTGTATCAATGATCAATCAAGAGGATTTCATACTATGAATCACCTTTGGCTGAATCTATTTTCATTTATTTTAACTCTTTATTTTATTGCGTTCTAGTTACCTTAGTTGCTTTTCGATTACTACTTTGATAATCAAAACCCCTCGTTTTATTTTGTTATTTAATTACTGCTCTTTAATTAAAAATCAGCCCACATTAGTCTCTAGGGCCCTTCTCACCACTTCTAAAAATTACTTAGAATAGGAAGAGCGAGAATTATTTTTAGTGGTCTTGACACCCATCAAATTTTGGCACTGTTGCCGAGGAGTAATCTAAATCTGATTTGTTATTTTAATGACTAGATCTGAATAGATTGAACTAAACTTTGATCTAAAAATAGAGAAAAAAACTCGTGCATTAAAGAGAGCAATAAGACAGCGAAGGAAACAAGCAGCCATGACATCCACACCTCCTTTAGATGAACCGACATTTGAATTTTCTGAATTTGAAGGAGAAGAGATTGAGTCTGAAGAAGAAGACGCCATGGCTGATGAATAAATAATGAGACAGCTTCATGCACCTCCGGTGGAGCAACAACCTCTTTGCATCACTTATCCAGCTCTGGAGGTGGCATTTCGGCTGAAGGCAGGATTGATTCACCTACTTCTTATCTTTCGTGGATTGGAGAATGAAGATCCCAACAAACATTTAAAGGAATTCCATGTAGTTTGTTTGAGCATGAACCCACAAGGAGTAATAGAAGGACAAATTAAGTTGAGGGCATTTCCATTTTCTTTGCAAGATGCCGCCAAGGAGTGGTTGTTCTATTTGCCCTCAGGATCAATTAGATCATGGGACAATATGGTCCGAGTCTTCTTGGAAAAATATTTTCCAGCCTCAAGAGCAGCTTTGATTCGAAGGGAAATAAGTGGCATTAAGCAAAAGGATGCAGAACCCTCCACGACTACTGGGAGAGGTTCAAAAGACTTTATGCAAGCTGCTCGCAACATGGGATTACTGAACAATCTTTAATTTAGTATTTCTATGAAGGAATGTTGGATTTGGAAAAAAGGATGGTTGATGCAGCGAGTGGAGGGGCTCTTATTAACAAGACTCCTCGACAAGCCCAAGAGATCATATCCACCATGGCTACTAACACACAACAATTTGGGAAACGTCATGATATGCCAAGAAGAGTCAATCAAGTCAGTGACTCTAATATTGAAAATAAGCTTAATGAACTAACCTTTTTGGTTTGAATTATTGGTATAGGTATGTCCTTACAAGCTAAAGTGTGTGGGACTTGTACTTTTCCTGGACATCCAACTGACATGTGTCCCACATTACAAGAAGGTGCCTGTAGACGCTCAATTTTTGCCCCAAAATAAACTCAATGATGATAACTTTTACTGCTAAGAAGAGCTTGAAGCATCCAAGGAACTTGATCTCGAAGCAATGATCCGAGTCTAGAAAGTGTAACCCTTAGCACCTTTTTCATATTTTTGGCAAAATGGGACCCAAAAACGTATCCCAAGCTTGCCCGGGATGCGCCCCAATGTCTTATGGCACTCTATGCATCACCTAGACCAATTTCATGAAAATTAGGTCGATTTGTTGGTGGGGCCCACAATGGCCATAGTGGGGCCCATTAGGGGGCCCATTAGTAGTAATGACATTTCTCGTGGTAGAACTAGTTTGGAATATTCAGTTGATTTGATTCTTGAACTAATAATCCTAGGGTAAGAAATCGGATCTATTAGATCGTTTTCACGTTTTCGAGGTTCGTGCCAAAATAGTATCCGAAAATGAGTCTCGGGTATGGGTGCACACGAGATAAATTTTTATGACTTATGTCAATACACGTACCATATGACCAATTTTGTGAAAAAATCAAAAATCGAGTTGTTTGTAGGGCCCACATGCCACATAGGTAGTGAATAGTACCAAAACACTCATTTGCCTATAAATTCATCTTTAACTCTAGGGTTAAGGGATTAGAATTTTTTAGGTTTAGCAATTGTAAAGTTGAGGGAGAAACAAAGAGCAAAAACAACAAAACATAAAAAACAAACACAAAATCAAATCAAAAACACAATATAAAATCAATTTCTTCACAAAAATCTTAAGATTTTTATTAGCTTGTGAGCTTAGAGGTGTGATCATCACGAAGTGAGTGTGTTCTAGGGTTACAAAAACTTCTAGAAATGAATCAAACACACAAACTTGGATCATCTTGAAATATCAAGTGTTCTTGAGGTGTTCTTCATCAATCTTCAAGCAAACCATCAATTTTCCTTCAAAATAAGGTAAATAAGAGTTTAAACCTCATTCTTTTGTGATTTCCAGTTTATTTTCTATTCTAAAACTTTTAAAACTTGAGTTTTTACAAGAACACGTAAAAACTCAATTTTGTAGCAAATCTGCCACGTTTCTGGACTACAGAATGCTTAAGGCGCCCAAAAACACTTCAGATTGCTGTCCTTCTGCTTCGGTCTTCGATCTTCTGGTGATTATAGGCTTCGTTTACCTTGGAAGGGGATTTGATTTACTTCCAATGGTATTAGTCCGTAAGTTCCAGAAGAGAAACAACATAAAAAAACATCAATTGTGCCTAGATTCTGAGATCAAAGTGAGTTAAGGCCTAAGGGTTAAAAATTCATGTTTGTTCCAGATGAGTACGTTAATGATTTTAATCTTATTTCTTGCAAGGATTTGTGAATTGTGTTCATCTAACAAGATGAACATTGTGATCATGAGCTTGAAACAATATTAAAATTGTTATATTTTTATTTTTATAAGCTTTTATTTATGCACATTTAATTATTGTTCTATAAGATATATTATATGTTATTCATCTACTCATTAACAATTTTAACGTTTCTGACATTAGTTTATATTATGTCATTTATTATTTATTATTTATTTTGAGTAATTTATTTTATTATTGGACTAATATTTGTGTTTTGATGATTTTCGATTAATATTTGCATAAATCATGTTGTTTGAATATTTGAATATGATATAATTGTTGAATATGTTTGCTGCAATATTTTGATTTTAATGTTATTTTATTCATATGGATTGTAATAATTTCATTTTTGTTGATTTATATTAATTAAGAGGAAATGAGAATATGTAAGGGAATTAATGGGTAGAATGTATTTTAGGAGGATTGTAATTCTTTTCTCCCTCCTCTTTCTTTGTGGATGTTTAATTTTCATGCTTGATGAATGTTTTGAATAGTAATAATATGCTTGATCGACATTGTTTTCAAAATTACATAAAATGTTTTACATCCCAAATTAAATTAATACCGTAATTAATAAATAACGAATATTTAGACAATTAGGAGGCTGATTTAGACTGGACAGAAGGGTGCCTAACACCTTTCCATTTTTGTACCCAACTCTCGGACCCATTCTGGTTAAAATTAGGTTAATCAGTTCTAATGAATTAATTAATCCAATAATTTTTTCTAATTTAGTAAAATTGGGTGGCGACTCCAAACATTTTCAAAACCTTACCAAAGTAAGGAAATATTTTTTTGGGGATTAAAATGAGGTTGGATAAAATAATTTTTTATAAATTAAAATGAACCAAGCCCGTTTGATTCGGTTTACTCGAGAAACTCTTGAGAAAACCATGAGATGCTGTGCGAAAGCCACTTGTTCTTCAGAGCTTAAGAACAAGTAAATGCAATTAGAGGATTTTCCAAACAACCCTAAAGGATGTATGATCCTTATTCAAACACGTACACTCTGGGATGGAGAGATCATCCAAATTTTAGCTATGGAGCAAGATGACAAAACTCTCATCAATACCAACATGGACCACCTCAACAACAGTCATAAATGGGTTCAAAACTAGGTATGTCTGTTAAAGATATAGTTAAATTACTTGCTACTAACACTCAACAGTTTCAGCAAGAGACTAGAACCAACGTTTAGAACTTGAAAAATCAAGTGAGTCATTTAGCTACTTCTCTAAGTAAATTGGAGTCACAAGGAAGCTACCTTCACAGACCATCGTTAAGCCAAAGCAAAATGTAAGTGCAATCACTTTGAGAAGTGGGAAGGAGCTGGTGACCCCAACCCCAAAGAAGGGAAGTGGTGCTCCAAAGAAAGATGTTGAAGAAGAAATAGTGATATCATAGATTGAGAATTCAGAATTAAGCTTGCCTAAGCCTCCACTACTGGTGACACAGTCCCCTTTTGTTAGAAGGTTAACTAAATCAAAGAAGGATAAGAAAGCAAAAGAGATCCTTGAGACTTTTCGCAAGGTAGAGGTAAATATACCATTCTTAGATGCAAGTAAATAGATTCCTCGCTATGCAAAATTTTTAAATGAGCTTTGCACAAATAAAAGGAAGCTAGTTGGTTATGAAAGGGTAAGTGTGGGGGAGAATGTTTTTGCCATGTTGCAGAGGAAACTGCCCCCCAAGTGCAAAGACCGAGGTATGTTTGCTATTTCTTATAAAATTAGCAATATTGGGATTAAGAAAGCTATGTGTGATTTGGGTTCTTCAATAAATGTCATGCCACTATCCATTTATTCTTGTTTAAGTGCCAATCCATTAAAACACACTTCTGTTGTAATTCAATTGGCCGACACATCTATAGTGTACCCTGAAGGGGTGTTAGAGGATGTTTTAGTGCAAGTCAATGGACTAATATTTCCTATTGATTTTTATGTACTGGATATGGAGGATGATAAATCCCCCACTTCATCTGAAATTTTGCTTTAGAGACCATTTCTTAGCATAATTAGAGCAAAAATAGATGCTCATGATGGCATGCTTACCATGGAGTTTGATAGAGAAATAATTAAGTCTAATGTGTATGATGATCCACGTGATGTGCTTAGTGTTTGTGGTGTTGATGTAATTGATCTTTTAGCTCCTGAGGTAAAGGAAATTGCTTTGGAAGACCCAGAAGTGATTGATTGAAGTCTGAGCATGTCTAGCCTAAGATGTTAAATGAGGGCGCTTCTTGGGAGGCAACCCAATGCTAGGCTTGCCTAAGCCTAGTAGCTTTTTATTTTCCCTCCATTATTATTTCTCTTTATGTTCTTTTTACCTCTTAGTAATATTAGTCGTACTTTTACCTTATCAAGTTTCTTTTACTTATTTTTATTTTTCTTTTCCTTCTTTATTTTCTTTTCTACTTCTTTTTACTTTTATTTATTTCTTACCATCCATTTTTCCTATTTACTTCCAATTTAACCTAGGCAACTTTTACTTTCTATCTAGTTTGAATTGTAGCAACCACCGTCCAAAGAGCATAGCAATGCCTCCCCCTCCATCGGAATCACAGATGTTGGGAACCAAGCAGTAGGCTGCCAACGTTTCATTCGGTTCCCTCTCAGCACTTCCATCGCGGCGCCCCGCCTTGCCATCACCATCGGAGTTGCGCAACAGCTCTAGTGATGAGGACAAGATGCGCTCCATTTCACCGACAACGCTTGCAGTTCTCTCCCCCCTCCTTGTCCAATGTCGCTTCTGTTGATGCCAGAAACCTAAGATAGCTCCACCTCCTCTTTCCTTCTTCCTGGAGACAGACTCGTTCCCAAACCAAGAGGATAGGATTCTCGCAGTTGCTACCCCTATGCAAAGCAAACAAGCCCAACCTCCTCCACAGGGACGTTCCTCATCCCTTCTCTTTAATTTTTCTATCATTTATTTAGTTGTGGAGACCTCTTTATGTTTGATCGATGATTCCACATTGGGGACAATGTGTCGAGTAAGTGTGGGGGAGGAATCAAGGAATCTGATTTTGGAAGTGCTTTATTTGTTTAATTTTTAGGTAATATCTTTTAAAAGCACTAAATTTTCAAGCATTTTTCCCATATTCTAAAAGCTGATTTAGATATTTTTTTTTAGCAATTGCTCTTAAATTTTAATAAATTTAGTGCTTATCCATGGAAATTTTGATTGTTTAATGTGTAAAAATCTTATTTTCAAATTTTTTGCTTGTCTTAAACTTGATTGATATTCTCTTTTGACCTCTTGAGAGGAGTTCTTTGTCCTTCAACTAATTTCTTTGCATTAGATTGACTTTTTAGGATTTTAAGCAAAGTAATAGTAGTCTTCGTTATAGACTTCCCTTTTCTCCATACTATAGATAGCATCCCCTAATCATTCTATTTTGTACAAACCATTTAGGCTTCATTTAATAGGTGAAACTGTTAAATTGTTTGTGCTTAATTCATTATTGTGCATGTTTTGGAACTTTGTTTAACTTGTCTAAAGACGTTACTCTTGGGTATATGGATGTATGTTTTAGAAGGATGGAATGTGCAAATTGCTCAAAGCGATATAAAACGTGAGGAATAAAAGAGAACGAAAAAAACAGTAATGCACATGAGTTCTCTAAAGTTGCAAAAAAATTAAAAAAAAAAGAGAATGAAAAAAGTGATAATGCACATGAGTTCTCTAAAGTTTGCAATAGAAGGGAAAAAAAAGAGAGAGTGAGAAAGGTGCCTTCCTTTCCTTTGAATAATTACGCCAAATCCTAGAGTATTGTGCTTTGGTAGGTTAACCTTATATTTTGAGGTGTAATAACATAAATTCTTATGGAACCTAATGTGTTGCGTGCATAAATTTTCCAAATATGTATGTTTTGTACTTAAAAGATGCTTTGAAATTACTATATACTAGTATGGGGTTGATGAAGTAAATGATGAGTGATTATTACCTTACTTGCTTTTCTTCCCAAATTTTTTATTTTTTGTTAGAGAATGCTGCGATAGGGTGAAGTGAACTGCTATGTGGGGTTGATTGAGAATTTTGGTCATGCTTGAGGACAAGCATGGGATAATTGTGAGAGAATTTGATAACTAGTTAATTTAGTATAAAATATCCCTTGTTTAATTATTATATATGGATACTTCTGGTTAAAATGAGGATTTTCATGTTTCCATAAGTTATGTTAGATTTATTTAAAAAGAGGCTTTGGAGATCAATTTCTGGAGTTTTTTTATGAAGCAGACCAAGTTGGAGCTAGATTCCAAGAAAGCCTTTTAGAAGTTTTGCTTGGGCAAGCATAAGAGGAGATTAGTCCGAAGCAGAATAACACCCCCCCCCCCCCCCCCCAAAAGAAGTTTTTATATTGCGCTTGGGCAAGCATTGTGAAGGCAGATCCACAGCAGAGTATTCTGAAAGTTTTGAACTTACGCTTCGGCAAGTGTAGTGGGGACGTGACTAGAGCTGTTAGAAATCTTTCCCAGCTATGAGAAAGTCATTTAAAATATATTTGGCCCACCATTTAAGGAATTTAGATAGATATTCAGTTTAAATATTTATATTTTTCTAAAAGATATTTATTTTTATGTTTTTTTCCTCCGTTATATATAGTATCTTAAATTTTGTAAAGAGGGATTCATCTCTCCTCTTCTCACTTTTGAAAAGATAGCAGTAGCTCTTTTTAAGGTTTATTATTCTTTTTTTTCTTTATAGCCATGAATGGCTAAACTTATTTTATTTCAGTCAAAGGTCGATTTTAAGTAGAAAATCTTCAAGATTGTGAGATCTTAATGCAATAACTTTTTTTTTTTATTTCGAATGATTTTTGTGTGTTTTCTAGATATGATGAGCAACTCTATCTCTTATGTTTTCCTATTATTTGTTCAATAGGGCCTATTGTTCAATCTAATAGGAATGCATATAGCTATCAACGAAGTTAGATTCGTATTGTCTAAATTGAATTGACTTAGTAGCAAATAATATAATTTGATTCTGACCAGACTTTTGGATTATATTATGGAAACTCACAATCTATTCTAAATGAACTTCTCTTGTTAAGTTTGCTAGTTATGGATTATTCTAACACTTGTCTTGTTAATCTATTATTTCGAAAAGATTTTTCAGAGACGCTTGTTCAAATATTATAACCTATCGATCTTTTGAATTATTGAAGGATCTCTGTATCAATGATCAATCAAGAGGATTTTATATTATGAATCACCTTTGGCTGAATCTATTTTCATTTATTTTAACTGTTTATTTTATTGTGTTCTAGTTACCCTAGTTACTTTTCGATTACTACTTTGATAATCAAAACCCCTCTTTTTATTTTGTTATTTAATTACTGGTCTATAATTAAAAATCAGCCCACATTAGTCTCTATGGTTTGACCTTTCTTACCACTTCTACAAATTACTTAGAATAGGAAAAGCATAAATTATTTTTTGTGGTCTCAACACCCATCAGAAGTCTACAACATCTAATAGTAACACAAAATGTAATGCTTAAAAATTGCCAAAACAAAACATACTTAATTCCCCATTAGTTTAAGTTTTAGTTTCATCCAAGATCATAGCACCACAAATTACTCATTAAGGTTGATTTGCATACCAAAGTCATTTTCTGCCACTCCTATATTGAAAGATCCTGTATAATGGTGATGGTGGATATGCTATTATCTTGTGTCAAGTTTACATCAGTATCATATCCTTGCTCACTAACCTGCATGCATTATTTTAACATAAGAAAAAAAAATTTCCACAATACATTTCAACTACAACCACTTACATTAAATTATCAAATGAAGTATATTATTTCTATAAAAAAATATCACATCTTCAGTATTCATTCTTCTACCTTTCCCGCTACCTCCACCACGAGGTCTTCCATGCCCTCTTCCTCGAACTATCCAAACTGCTCTATTTTCTCTATATGACCTATATCTATTTGACCTCGGTCTGCCCCTTCCACGAACTACATAAGGAGCACGTACAAGCCTTTTATTTACCTCAACATTTATGCTTCTGCGATAGCGTTTGTGTTATCTGTTGGCCTCTCTGATGCTTCTAAGTCATCAAAATCACCATCAATTATTAGGAAGTCCTTTCTCAGTTCAGACAATCTATTCTTTATCAAATCTATCTTCCTATCATTTCAAATGCCAAAACAGTCACCTCTATGAAGGACTTCTCCATCCCTTTATAATCCTTGTACTCTTTAGTCATCTGTGGATAACCTCCACAAAAAAAATCTTTGTATGGCTTCGAAGTACGTCTTTTCTCTACCTTCTGACAACATATCCTTCATTCACAATACTCACATCTTTCTCTCTCATCACAGTGAAAATATGACAATATAATAGTCCTTCTGTTTCAAACTTTATGCATCCAAACTCAATATTCTGCCCACTTTCCTTGTGTTTAACTACATGAATAAACTCTTCTACACAAAACTCATCAATTATGTTCCTCTTCATCAGTTTAAAAGTTGTCACGCCTAGGTCATTGGTTGATTGCTGAGATTCCTCCACCATAGGATGAACAATGTGGTAGTAAATCATGTCATTTATCTCTTTTGTACTTTCTTAAACAATTTGTTAGTGAAGGCTTTTTGAAATTGCTTCTCAAACCTATACTTTGACTAACATTTAATTACCTTATACCCTCAACTATGCTCCTCTTCGAATTCCTTTTCTGCCTTGTTACATATAGCAATCTCGTACTTCTCTACAAAATGTTTCAGTGTGCTCCTTGAATTAACATATCCATCAAAATATCTGTGCATGCCCTCAATTCTCTACATTGACAACATACTAACCCAAAATAAATTATTCAGATACACAAACACCTATTGTTGCTTCTTAGAATATAGGTTCAAAATCCATTTATTTTCTTTTAGCCTATACTCAGTCATGAAGTTCAACCATCTTCTGTTAAACATCTCTATGCTAATACAAGTGCTTTAAATGCAGTGATAGCACTACCATGCTCATTGATGCCTTTTAACTTCTCAGGTAACTTACATAAAATATGCCACAGACAAAATTTATAATAAGTTTAGTATAAATTCATAATGTTGTTTATGTTGCATTTTATTACAATAATAAGCAATATGATTGTCATTCAGTATAGTATTGATGGAATTTGGTGGAAAAAACTACTCTAACAGCTTTCCTGATGCTCTCACATTGATCTGTCATGATAGCTCTAGAATGGATCCTGTCCATTACTTCAAGCTATGTTGGAAACAACCACTTGAAAGTAGCTACATCCTCATGATAAGGGTGCATCCTAGTAAAATGGATAATCCGTGATGAGTTATTCCAATAATTTTTGCAAATGGCTTTCTATATCTTCTTACAACGTATGTTGTGTCAAATGTATATTACATTATTGAATTCTTGATAAGTAGTTATTCCACGTGGATGCACCCAAAAAACATTAGCAAGCCTTTCCTCTGAATCAAGTTTCATCGAATAAAAGAAATTAGCATTTTTCATTTGCAATCTGACAAAAAGTCTATAAATTTCTTCAACATCACCATCCTATATACGTTCCCTCCTCCTTTTCTCTAAGTAATTTCTACAATCTTTTGGCAAATACCTCAATTTATCTAGATCACATTGTTACACCTGAAGCATCTTGTAACTTTTGCAATGTCTGATTCTATATATGTCATTTGCCTCAAGCACTCTCTTCATTCTATGAGGTATCTTCCAGTGACATTGTATTAACCTAGACATGGAAGGTTCTAAATCATGATATGATCTCTAACTACTTTTGTAACCACCCACATCCCTATTCCTTTCAAAATTGCATGAATTCTTATAGTGTAATCTGTCCTTTTGCTTGTCTTTTCATGATAAGGTTTTGGATCATTACCGCATCTAATCACTTGGTACTTATATGTGCCACCATACTTATATGTCGATTTCTTCGTCACACCAGATCCTTTCAGCCTTCAATGTTCTTTATGCCCATGGCCTAGACATTTCTATCATCCAGCCAATGAACTAATTGGCAATTTATTTAGTAGTCCTAAAATCCTATTATATTTAACATTCCAATTATCTAATTAATCTAGATATCACCAATTAACTACCTATCCACATGATTAAATTACTAATAACCAATAAATTCATTACTACTACTTAATTATCACTAATTCTAATTAATCATCATCTTAATTAAGGCAAATTACAATTTGATCCTTAAAGTCCTCATTAATTATAAATAGGTTCCACTTTGGAATTAAATGGACTAATAGCATATTATTTATCCATAGTCCACAATTAATCCTCTTTAAAGGGTTGAATTGAGAATTATAGTCCTTAATTAGTCCCAAAGTGCTCTTTAGTCCATAGCGAGTAAAATTTTCATTTTTAGTCCTTAGAAAATATCATATTAGTCATTAAAGTCTTTAAAATATTCTACAAGCTTAGGGAATTTGCCTTTTAGTCCTTAGAATATATTCCAAATATTCCTCGTCATATGTCAAAATTGTACAATAGTCCTTCCATGGTTTGGCCAACTATATATAGTTCATGCATTAAACATGCATTAAATAAAAGTAACTTTTCATTAATCATAATTAAACATCATATAATCAGGATTAAACATTTGATTTGATAAACCAAACACAAAATTATGAAAATATAGCCACAGAGGTCTTTCCAAGCATGAAAAATGACCTAAATCATTACTGAATCACACAAAATTACATATATAGCATCCTCAGCACTTATATTTAAGAAATATAACATCAAAACATGATTTTTAAGCATTTATTTTAGAGGGACAGCAACTATGTATTTTTTTTTCATGTCACACCATACGCCACTGTAAAATGTGACATGTCGCCTATAACATACTTAATAAGTATAATATAACTAAAAATACTTACTAAATATACTACAAAGGACTTAAAACTTTTTTTTTTAATAACACCCTACAGGAAAATACATTTAGTTATTTAAACAAGAAAAAAACTTATTTTTAATTTTTCCATCTATTATAAAGAAATGTCATTTTACTATATTTTCTATATATGAAAAATAACTTCTATTAAGCTAGATAAAACAATTAAGTCAATATAATTTCTAAAACATCAATTACACTATCTAAGTATGTAATGGTCCATAACCCATAAGCTCATAGATAATTTAATTACATACTGGAGTCTTTTACAAATATTACATACATAGCATAATTAATTACTTTTGCAGAATACGACTTTCAAACTTACACACTCTTAATTTACATGTCGACTTAAATATGCAAGTTGTTCTGTTAATATTTAATACATCATACATATTCCAAAAAGAAACCAAATATACGATAGCTACTTCAATAGCATACTATCTACTCTAGACTTTTAAAGAAATCCTATAATGAGCAGGACTCACTCTCCTGCTTTCTCCTTTCCTTTTCCTATGTTAGTACAGAAAACACTATCGCTAAGCAAATTGCTTAGTGGTGATATTTTATAAATTGATATGTAAATCCATAACTTTCCAATATTAACAATAATTGTAATTGAAATTGCTTATGAAAACATTTTTCATATACTCAACTTTCAAACC
The DNA here is from genome assembly GCA_948099535.1 of Jatropha multifida. NCBI lineage: Eukaryota > Viridiplantae > Streptophyta > Magnoliopsida > Malpighiales > Euphorbiaceae > Jatropha > Jatropha multifida. The sequence goes on from CANUEX010017040.1 coordinate 18,431, forward strand.
CAATATAGAGTTTTCAAATTAAACACTTTATTAGTAACAATAGAAATTCCTTACTTAGAATTCAATATTTAAAATTTAATAGTTACCTTGTGTTGAAATAAACAAAATGATATCAATACAGTTTCAAGAAAACATCAATTCAAGAAACTTAGCAATATCCAATTTAGTCTCAGCAATCTAGATAGACTCAATCCGAAGGGCCATCAGTGTCTAATGTGCAATCTGAACAAAGCTATCTCAACGTCAGTCCGTGATATAAATACCAATAGAAGAGGGAACAATCTTAACCTCATATAGAGGGAACAATCTCAACCTCACCAAAAGGCAACAATCTCGACCTCGTAAAGAGGGAACAATCTCAACCTTATAGAGAGGGAACAATCTCAACCTCGTAAAGAGGGAACAATATCAATCACAACATCAACTTCAACTAATGAAGTGATACCGGTAAAGTAATAACCATGTTTATCAGCTGTTATGAGACTATAAATCATTTCATTCATATATAAATATCAAAATCACATTGGCCAACATTTTATTTCACAGACACTTCTAAAAATATTCAATCACGGCCACCTCTCATACTACAAATAATAATTGGCCAACACCTTTCTTCTTCATATAAATAACTTTTAATATAACTTTAGAATTATTAAAATCATAAGGTATCAACATATAATTCCTTCTATTCAATATCCATAAAACTTTCATTCAAATATTTTCATTTTTTTATTCATAAATAATTTTATGAAATCAAGATATGAAATCAAACATATATTGATTTTAACGTAGTAAAAATAATAATATTGCACTAACCTAAATTGGAAAGTTCCCCTATCCTCTCCCTCTAAATGCTGATTTATCTTCTAATCCTCTACTCTCAACAACTATAATATGAAATTAATACTAACATTAATTTACTACACCTTGGACTATACATACTAACATAGAAATACAATTTAGGCATTGAAATGTAGTATTCATGCTTTTCTTTCATTTCCACTATGCATGTCCAGGTGTTATATGACTTTTGCTTCAGTATAAAGAACTTCATATTCAACACTTAAATTCATGTTATATACATAAAAATAACAACTTAAATTATAGAAGTCAATGGCATTTTGAATTCATTAAATGTTCATGAATTTTTGAATTTCAACATTTGAGTAACTTGCATTCCATTGATTATATCTAGACTACCATATTTTATTTTGCTGTGAAACTTTTACAGCATGACTCCAACATCTTAGGGTACTGTCCTATAAAATTACATAATTTTTTAAGCTCATTTGCATAGTCAAATGACCTAATTACAGAAGCAGAATTCTAATTTTTTTTATTCTAAGTAGTCTGTATTCCTTTATTAATATCTTCATTTTCTTTTATCCATTTGCTCTGAAATTTTTATAGAAAATTCCTCACATCCTAATTTATTTCCAAATTACATTTCATGAATTATGGGATTCATTTTCCTAGTCAAATAGGTTAATTACAGAGGTTGAACTTCAAGTAGACTCTCATTAAGCAGTCTATAGTAATTTAATTATAATCTCATTTTGCTTCATCCATTTCACTACCCCTTTTTATGACAACCTTCTCAACATCCTAACATAGTTTTCTGCAGAATTTCATAATTTTTGAAGTTTATTTACTATTTTAAATAATTTAATCTATGTGACTGAATTTCCAGGAAACTCAACTTGATAAACTCAATCAATTCTTTACCTTCTTAAGCATTCTTAAGTTGGTTTAAACACTAATTCATGGATAAACACTCTTCTAAAATTTAAAATAATATAATTATCTTACATATATTAGAATACTTAATCCACAGATTATCAATCAAATAGCTAAAACTATCCAAGTTAGTTGATTTTGCAAACTTGACCCCAAATCCATGCTTAACCACCTTTGATTACCTCAAAAAAACTTCTAATTTCATTATCTCCACTAAGTCAGCAACAATAGGTACTCATCTCATATGATAGTTCATGGAAATCAAAATCAAAACCATAAAAAAGAAAGAAGAAGTGAAGATAACTTGAAAATTCTATGAATTTTCACCTCCTTTGCTTGATCAACTATGAAGAAGAAGAATAAGATGAAGAAGAAGATGAAGAGCTGCGTTGATGATTGAAGAAAGAAAGAATTAAATAAAGAAAATATCTAGTTTCTAGATGGTTTTATTTGATTCAAATTGGTTCAGTCCAACTTAGTAATTTGCTTAGATTTTTTACTGATTTATAGGGTTTTTCAACCAGTTTATTAACAATAAAATATTTTTCTTTCAATATAATTTCCTTCATAATCATATATATATATATATATATATATATATATTTTAGATGCAACTACATATCAATATTCATTATACCAATAATTATCAATTATTGGTAATAACTCTAGCATCCAATAATATTTTCTTAATTCCTTTAACCTTTCAAATTAATTTGCAATCACTATAATTACAATTTAATAAATATTAACATCCTCGATATATGGTATTTATCATTATTCTAGATTTTTTTTCAATTCGGGTAACTGAATTTATTAAAAAAAATCAGAATAACAGGAACTAACAAGTTAAGGATGTAACATTCCTAGATTAGAATACATGAAGAAATCATCAAACAAAGCATTCAAGGCATAAAGTGAAAGTTTACACAAAGATCATGGTATTTAATGGAAGAAAAATACATTTGCACATAAAAATATCTAGAAAATATGTATAAACATCCTAAATATATCTAAAATGAGAATAAAGCACTAACTCTCCACCACCTGCTTTTCTTTTGATTTAGAAGATTCACCTCCTAAATCAAAGAAAAAGGAAAATTTTCTTAACATCTTATATGAATATAATTTTTAATACTTGAAACATAATATACGTGACATAAAATGTGTGGATCTAGGCTTAATAAAGAGAAGAAGTAGAGAGAAAAGAATTAGTAAAATAAATGAGTTCTTTACCTTAAAAGCTTAGATTCTCTTAAAACAAAATATACTATGTTAAAGATCTTGAAGAGGGGGAATAAAATAATTTACTTTAGAGGAGATGATGAGTTTAGAGATGTGCTTAGGGGGCTTAAAATAATTCAGCCAAAGTGTGGTCTTGTGCGAGAGAAAGAAGAAAGGAGATAAAAGAAGAAAGAGAAGAGAGAAAATTAAAAGAAAGAAAGAATGAAAATTTGGTGTGTGAGAGAGCTCCAAACTGTGAGATGAGGATCTTTTCCTTCATATACTTGCAGCATGTGAGCACATGGTGCACCATAAACTCCTCTTTTCTATTTGTTGGTGAGGTTGCATTAGGATAGGATAGGGTGATATGGAGATTCTTAATGATGTATCAATATCTCATTTTTGATTTGGTGGTGATGTGAAGATTTTGTTTAGATAAGGTGCACGAGGCATTGTAGAAAAAGTGAGAGATAAAATGAGTTGTCTCTGTCTTGCGTATGAAAAGTAGTTTGTATTTAGGTTATTTTGTCTTTGTTATAGAATATTTGCAAATTGTTTTCTCTCTTAAATTTAAAGGTTTGAATCACACACACACAAATGCATGACATAATAATTGATTGATATACTAGTATTACATTGTGTTCCAAAATACAGTCTTATGACACTGTAAATTATTGAAATGCCTTTATGGCACTGTAACTTACCAGAATTACTATAAAATCATCCAAAATCATAATTAAATCATACTAGTGCATAATTGGACTTTAAAATGATTCAATGCATGCTAATATCATGTTATAAAAATATGAATATGAAATTGTTGATGACTACTCGAATCTTTAATTTTTCTTTGCCTCCTTTGGCAAATCTAAAATTTAGGTCGCTTGGTCATTTTCACCTATTTCATTAGTAAAGGGTGACACAATTTTAAATCGATTTTTTTTCAAATGTTGAATTCATCAAAAGAAGTCAATAGATGTTTATCATTTGGCAGCAAGACTTATCTTCTTTGTTTGCCTAGATTTTATTTGATTTTTAAAAAGAAAAAATAGAAATGAATAATGAGAAATGAAAGATTGGGTAATTATTGAAGTAGAAGGCAAAATGGTCATGTATAAGATTTGCTTTGTGATTAGATTTGATTTCAGGATTCTAGGAAGGTCAGAGAAGAGGAGAGGGCACGGTGATTAAGAAGTGAGGGACAAAAGAGGATGAGAGAGGAGAAAGAAAAATAAAGTTAAAGTGAAAATAAAGAAGGTGGAGGAGATAATGCTTAGCTACAAAGAAAATTATTTAAAAAAATACGCATGTGATGCTACTGAGCATTCTGGCAAATGAAATGTAGATAAAATGGACAAAGGTATTTTTTTGTTACGCAAATCGTAGTAAGAGATTTTAGTGTTATGAATTGAATTCAAAGGACAACAATATGATAGTTGCTACAATTTAGAGACAATAGTTGAAAATAAATCCTTCTTCCAAATTCATTGTTAACTATGTAAATCCCATTATTTATTTAGTGTGAAACAATATAATGCGTCAACCATCTATGGCTAAGAGGGATAAACTTCATATTTTGAGCTTTAAAAGGACTAAAAATAGAGTTAATGAGCTCTTTATTAACAGTAAAGAAGATGTTGATTGACCAATTCACTCACACGAGCATCCTCCATCAACAGATTAATAGGTGGGTAAACCCGAAATCCACTATCTCTCGGAAGCCATTTGTCCATTCATATATGTGTTATTTTACCATTACCAAACAAATGATGGGACGGTCTTGTGAAAACTAGTAAAAACAAAAAACTGGTGGCACAAAATGAACCCAATTTTCAACAAATCAATGTGATTTTAATAGTAAATCATTTCTTCAGCTATATTATTGGCTTTGAAATAATTTTCAGTCATTAAAATAAAGATTATTGCTAAAAAAAGAAAAAGTACAAATAAAAATGTGGTAAATAACACTGATAAAGAAGAAGACGAAGAAAGAAGCCACAAAAAAAGATTGATGACAGAGAAGAAGACAAAAAAAAAAGAAGAAATAGAATAAAAAAAAGTAATTGAGAAAATACTAAGACTTCTTTACAGATCCACATCAAGTTCATGTTTATGTATATTTTAGAATTGAAAGGTTGACAGCCGGATTAGCAGGAGGAAGGACGGTCTCGCCCTGAAATGAAACAAAAATATTAATGGTGATTACACAACTGAAAAAATGAAGTGAAATTCCTATGCCACACACAAAAAGCACACAAGATTTCAAATAATAACCAATGGTGGCCAAGTGGGCCCTTGAAGAACAATTCTTTGGAATTTTTTTTTATTTTGATATCTTAAGTTTACTTTTTTATCAATTAAGGATTGTGTGAATTTTAGAGAAATATATAACTTGTCTAAAAATCAATTTTTTTTTTTAAAAGTTAGAAGTTGAACTTGCAAAAAAAAAACCAATTTTTTATAAAAAATTAATAGTATCAAATAATACAAATTATTTAAAATTTTAAAATTAGAAATGAAAAAACATTATTTAAAAATATAACAATAATTATAAAAAATTACTCTATCTTGTCTTTGATTTAAAAAAATAATTAGGCAAAATATTTGATTTTAAAAATTATAGAAATAAAAATATTTGATAATCATATTGAATATTTGGTCTAAAAATATTTATTATTTTTCAATTGTATTTGATTTAAATCAAATATTTAGTATATTTTGTCCATAAAAGCCAATTTTTAGTATATTTTGGGTAAAATAACTATTTTCATATCATGTCACTTCTCTTATCCAACTCACACCAAATAATTATAATCCAATTGTCAAACTAAAACCCTATCTATCATTACTTCCTTACCAAGTTAAATAAAAATTATTATTGAGGCTCCCTTTTAATTTCATTATTCTTATTCTTATTTACGGATAACTAATAGCAATTGCTGATAGGTAATAGTATGTGGTTGATTTCAGTTTGCTAATTAATTTTGGTGTTCGATAAAATTTCAAAAACTATTACTTTTAAAATATAAAATGACTTCTAAGGTTGCAAAATTATTTTATATATTACCATGTATAGTGTATATGTTTTTTAGAAATTTTTTAGGGTGAATATATTGTTTTTTTTAAACATGTTTTATAAATAACATATACTAAGTAATTTTAAAGATAAAAATATATTATAGACATTTTTTTATTTTAGATAACTGAAAATGAAATGTTCAAAAAAAAAATTACTAGTAATTACTTTTATTAGATTAATGAAGTTGAAATATAATATAAATATAAATCAGTTAGTAGCTAATACAAAACATAGTTGATTAATCAACAACTGACTGGAACTTCAATCAACTATCAATTACTGATTAAAATTATTACCACACCTACGTGTAATCTAGTGGTTGGTTATAAATTAGCTATCAACTATATAAATCAATTAAATCAAATGCTCTTTTAAATCCATATGATAACCCTCCCAATTTTTTACTCATAAAAAAAATAAATCTATATCTGTGGAAAGAAGGAATGTCACATTAAGCTAAATACTAAGAGCGTGTTAGCAATAAAGTTATAAATGAGACGAGTATCTTATGAGTTGCTTAAGGCTTGATTCAATAAAATCTCATTAGAGCTGATTTGAGAAGCTTATTGAACATAAAGTTATGAATAAGACGAATCTCTTATAAGTTGCTGGACCTTTGGTTCAATAAAATCTCATTAAAACTCATTTGAGAAGCTTATTGAACTGAGCTATTGATCTCATTTAATAAATGAGTTTGAGCTTGAGCTTGACCTTGAGCTCATTTATTAGCTTGCAATTTGACTTTACCGAGTGAAGCTTACGAACTAGCTCGTGAGCAACTTTATGGAGTCAAATCAATTTCGAGCCATACTCATGTTTGAGCTCAGATTTCTTAGCTCAAAACCTACTCAAGCTTGAGCTTGAGTGTACCTTTATAAGCAAGCTTTTATAAGCAAGCTTAAACTCAACAGAACTCGACTCGACTCATTTACAGCTCTCTTTTAGTAATTTAAAAAGAGTATCATTATTGTCAAATCACCTATTTTTAAAATATTATTTTTGCTAAAAAAATACTCATTTTTAGGGGTAGACAATAAAATAAACACTAATTTATTGAGCCGAAAAGAGGTTCTTCGATAAAATAAAATATTATTTTTGTTAAAAAATACTCATTTTTTAGGGTAGACAATAAGATAAACACTAATTTAGTGAGCCGAAAAGAGGTTCTTCAATAAAAATAGTTTAGTAAAAAAGTAAGTAATAGGTGGTTAGTAAATTATTGAAACAAAATTCAATACACATAAATGGTTAAGTAACAAGAAAGTCAAAATTTTTTTATTTACCGATTTATTCAAAAAAGTGCTTTTTAATTTTTATTTTATTAAAGAAAGTCCAATCCTTGTACAGTATAGTAAATCGATCAACTTGGTAAATCAGTTGGTTAAGAGTAAAATTTTATGGATAAATCGGTAAATTTTTAATTTGATAAATATATAAATCGGTTAGTAAATAACAAACACTCGTCAGTAAAATGGTAAATGCAAATTCAGTAAGTTGTTACCAAATATACATAAGTGTAAGTATTTTTCTTTTTCATTTGTTTCAAATAATCCTTTTCAAAATTATGATTGATTTTTTAATTCTCTAATATCCTTATTTAATATGTCTTGTTATTAATAACTTTTTCCATTTAATTCTTTATTGAAAGTGTCATGCTTTTCATATTAACTAGTCATATGTCCGCGCGTTGCCAAAGGAAACTTAATTGAAAACATAAATAAATCTAAATAAAAGCTAACCAAACTAATTAAAAATATCAAAATTCCTAATAAATCTTAAGCTAAAAATACTATAAAAATATGACCTATCAAAATTTTCCAAACTTAAACCATTGTGCGTCCTCAAACAATAAAATTAAAGCAAAATAAAAACTAAATAAAACTAAACAAGACTTGCTTAATATGGTTAGAGATAATCTTTCACAAATTTAAAAATATCAAAAATCTGTTAACATGAAAATAAATCAAGTGTTTTCTATGTTCGCCATATTCTTGCAAAAATTCAAACTTTTAACAAAATACATTCCCTAATATAAATATAAATTATCAAGACTTCAATACCAACAATTGATCAAACTATGATAGATAACATATGAATTTTTACAAAAACTTATTAACCTTTGAAATATAGATGATGAATTTAAATTGAACATTTCCATAGGCAAAATTAGTTATCCCTTCTCCATAATTTTAAGTGCTACACTATTATGAAGATCAAAAGGTCTTTTACTAGGGTTGTAATGGGGCTTATAGGGTTGAATTAGTTAAGTCAAAAGAAATGAATATAGGAAATCAAAGAGTGCAAAAAAATGTATAATATCAAGATTTTGATATTATTAAAACATGTACCTTTTATTCGCAATGAGAGATTAGCTTGAAATTTTTCACTAGCTCATTACTAGAGATACTTTTGGCAAAGTCTCTTTATAATACTTAAGTAATTTCTTCCTTGCTTAAGATTGATTTCCCCAAACTTAAATTTTTTGATTGACTACTTTTCAGGGTGCTTCTCTTTGAGTTTTTTCTAATTTCTCCACTTGCTAGTGTTTGAATGATAAAGTCCTCCCTTTTCATTTTCTTGCTATGTTTCTATAAATCACATCTTTCAACTATACATGGTTGCACTTGGGGTAAAAGTTAAACAAACAGGTTTTAATGGCTAGGTTTTAATAGAGGTAACAAGAAAAAATATTGGTTTATAGGCTTCAAATTGATTGCAAGGGTTATAATTAACTTATGGTGGTCTAGGCTAAAATATATAGTTCAACAAAGAATGCCTAAATTATCTCTTTCTAATGTGAGCACTTTAAAAATTTTGTCTCAAAAGAATTTTCAATTTTGTTCTAGGAATGCCAAGATTAAATAAATTTAGATCAAAACATACATATCTATCATAATAATTTCAAAAATGGGTATTTATGATCTTAAAAATAAATATTCATACCAAGGGATAACATTAAGTTAAATAGTTCAAACTCAAGCTAAAACAAGCTACAAAAGAGAACAACCAAATTCATACAAGTTATAAGATTATGATAATTTTAAATTTGCTTATAATTATCCCAACCATATTGAACTGTTCATGCAAAAGAAGACAAGCAAAAATATGTCTCTTCCCCAACTTAATGTAGCATATTCTCCTTAATGTGAAAGACTAAAGAATTGAAAAGAATAATGAAGAACCTCTTACCACTATTGTATTGAGGAATACAATGAAAAATACGAAGGAAGCAAACATATGAGAAGCTAAAAAGTTGAAAAAGAAAGAAAACAGGCTAAATAATAAAGTCAAATAAGTCTGAAAAACAATTGAGTCTAAAACATAAAGAACAATATTAAAGAGACAATCCCAAACATAAATGATTCGAAAATAAGAAAAAGAAACGAAAAAGAACAAAACTAAACACAGAAAATTCAGTCTGTCGGAGGTGATGGAGGACGGTGCTGCAACATCTGAATCACTGTCTAGAGCTGACTATTGATTCCTTGGTATTGGGTTTGCATGGTGTCCAGTCGTGATTCAAGTCCCCCGTGTATAATCTCGATGGATTGGAACCTGTTAAAAATCATGGTCTCCATCCTATGAAAGCTAGCATCAACCATGTCCATTCTAGACATTAAACGGGCAAGAACTTCTTCATTGGACAGGTCTGATTGTTGCTGAAAAGAGAGTCCTGCTCCAGAAGTTCCAACACTAGGAAAAGTTTCAAAACAAGGAGGTTGATCTGCTTCTATGTTAGTGGGATCTCCCTCTTCATCTCCATTATCAGGAACAGGCCTATCTTCCTGAGATCCCACAACACGAAATGTGTCTCCTATTCTTTCAACAAGCTTAATGTGTAACATAATATCTAAATCAAGCCTAGTGCCTTTTCCACCTCCTATAATATCATAAATAGGTCGAGCGGGGTTCCATGCATTTAGGTAAGAGGCAATACGAGCTATAAAACATCCCATCCTAATAGCCCCTTTATATACTCGTGCAATATCGTTGGCATAACCAGAAACCCACATTGAGAAAAATCCCTTGATCTATAGCCAAAATAAAGTACAATTCATTCAATCCCAGATTCCATCACTCTCACTTCATGCAAAGATAGTGTTGGCAAAGAATTTGTGAATGTACCGATATGCTGGGTTGCATAAGTGGGAATTTTTTTAGATCCTAGGGTTGTAATTATTTTTTCCGATCAGGTCGGTCCACGTACCACGATTGGGAAAGTCTTTGGGTATTTTTCTAATTGCATTTTCAATTGGGAACCCAAATATGTGGCTAACCTTATTCACTAGGAGTTCATAGTTTTTGCCAAAAAGCCTAAACCTAATGTTGCTGGAGTATTCTTCATGCAAGGGAAAAATAGTGACAGAAAAAGAGCTAAAAAACTCTAAGGTCAGTGGTGCATAAACAAAATCTTTCATGGAAATAAATTTCTCCCACCCATCTCTACAACAGCATTCCTAAGATTGACTTGCTCGAAGGCTTGCTCATCTATAAAATGATTGGGGAGAATGGGACGAACAAAAAGTTTATTGTACCTTTCTCGTTGTTTGCTTGATTCGATCTCGAATAGTGGAGGAGGTGGTCCAGTGGGTGGAGGTGGAGGTGGAGGTGATGCAACAGATGGTGTGGGTCAAACTCTTGCGGCTAAAGATGCAGCAAAACGACTTCATTTATATCATGGAGGCATGGTGGAGGATGAAGAAAAGGGTTGAGTGATATGGGTGTTGAGGAAGAAGAAGAATGGAGGTTGGAGAGTATTGAGGGAGGTGGGGGTGCTGTTTATGAGTGAGGGGTATGAGGGAGTTGAGGGTGTTTATAAAAGATGAGGGCTAAGGTTTGCACGTGAATCGAAAAGTCAAGCCTTTTAATTCTTTGAGTAAGACATGACACGAGCGTCCCAGGGATCTGGTACGGGCGTGCTGGACATCGACCTATAATTTATAAAAAGAGTTGCATACCTGGCACGGGCATGCTGTAGTGAGCACGGTTTGTGTTCGATTTTTTGAATTTGGTACGGGCATGTTGGATGGCACAGTTAGGGCGTGCTAGACATTGACTCTCAAATGTAAATCTTGCTTTCTTTGGCATGGGCATGCTGAATGGCACGGTTAGGGCGTGCTAGGCACTAACTTGAGTTGCAAAATTTTGCTTAGAATGGCACGAGCGTGCTGATTGGCACGGTCAGGGCATACTAAACACTGACTCTCAAAGGCAAATCTCGCTTTATTTGGCACGGGCGTGCTGCTTGTCACGGTCAAGGCATGCTAGACATTGACTTGAGTTGCAAAATTTCGTTTAGAATTGCACAGGCATGCTGATTGGCACGGTCAGGGCATGCTAGACACTGAGCGTCAAGGGCAATTCTGCTATGCTTAGCACGGGCGTGCTGATTGGCACAGCCAGGGCATGCTAGACACTAACTTGCAAGAAAATCCCTGGAAAAAAAAAATAAAAACAAAAAATCAAGTCTGGTGAATAAAAATAGGTCAAGCAAAAATAAAATAAAAATTTATTAAGATTTAAACAAAGAGAATGGAGGAAAGAAAATGTATATGGGTTGTCTCCCACAAGCGTTTTTGTTTAACGTCATTAAGCTCGACTCATGTGACCCCATTTTTTTAGGTGAGACTCATGGTAGTCTTGACTAGATCAAAGGCTTCGTTTCAAAACACTTTCAGTCTTTGAGCATTCACCTTGAAGCTTCGATTTCCATCGACGATCTTAATCGCTTCATGTGGAAAAAAAATTTTTATAGTGAAGGGTCCAGACTACTGCGAGCGTAACTTCCCTGGAAACAGATGAAGTCTAGAGTTATAGAGTAATACCTGCTGTCTGACTCTTAGATTTTGCAAAATAATATGTTTATCATGCCATTTTTTTTTGCGATCCTTGTAAATTTTGACATTCTCATAAGCATGTATCCTCATTTCATCCATCCTCATTTGAAGCAATCTCCTTTGTCCCACCTCTTTGGCATTAGAATTCAAGAATTGTATCACCCAATAAGTTTTGTGTTCCAACTCAATGGGTCAATGACATGCCTTACCATAGACCATTCAATACGGAGACATCCCTATTGGTGTTTTGAATGTAGCTCTATAGGCCCAAAGTGCATCATCAAGCTTCTTGGACCAATCCTTCCCCGATTGACCAACTGTAGTCTCCAAAATCTTTTTGATCTCTCTATTAGTTACCTCAACTTGTCCAATTGTTTGTGGATGGTAAGAGGTACCTACATGATGAGTAAAAATGCTTACCTCCATCCATGATAATTTCTCGAGGGGTACCATGGCGTGTAAAAATATATTTCTTGATGAAGTTCATCACGCTCTTGGCATCATTTTAGGTAGAGTAATGACTTTTGCCCATTTAGAAACTTAATCCACTGCCACCAAGATGTATTGGTTGGAATAAGAAGATGGGAATAGTCCCATGAAGTCTAGGCCATAAGCATCAAAGATCTCCACTTCAAGAATGTTGTTCAATGGCATCTCATGTTTTTTGGAGATTTTTCCTAACCTTTGACAATGATCACAAAGAAGAACAAAGTTAAAAGCATATTTAAATAAGTTAGGCCAATACAAACCGCTTTCTAATACTTGTGCTGCCATTTTGTTTCCTCCAAAATGTCCTCCACATTCTAAAGAATGACAATATCTAAGTACATTCTCCATCTCTTCCTCTGGCACACACCTTCTAAAGAGTTGGTCATTACTATATTTAAACAAGAAAGGCTCCTCCCAATAATAAAATTTGACATTATGAAAATTTTTTTTCTTTTGTTAATAAGAAAGATTAGGAGGAGTAATCTTCCAAGCAAGGTAATTCACTATATTTGCATACCATGGAGCTTGCCTATTTTCTAGGAGAAGGAGGTGCTCATGGATGAAGTCTTCATTAATTTGAACTTCTTCTAGTTCTTATTCCCCCAACTCAAGCTTGGAAAGGTGATTAGCTACAAGATTCTCAGTTCCTTTCTTATCATGAATCTCCAAATCAAATTCCTGCAAAAGAAGAACCTAATGACTTAGTCTAAGCTTTGCATCTTTCTTTTATAACAAATACTTAATGGCTGAATGATCAGTATAAACTATGGTTTTAGCTCCTATCAAATATGCTCTAAATTTATGAAATGCAAAAACAATATCCAAGAGCTCCTTTTCAGTGGTGGCATAATTGAGTTGCGCATCATTCAGGGTACGACTGACATAGTAATTGACATGCAAATTCTTTTCCTTTCTTTGCCCAAGAACGGCTCCTATGACATGATCACTAGAATCGCACATAAGCTCAAACAGTAGGCTCCAATCTAGTGTGGCAATTATGGGAGCTGAGATCAATTCCTTCTTTAACTTGTTAAAAGCATTCAAACACTCTTTGTTAAAATCAAAAGGAACATCTTTAACTAACAAATTACAAAGAAGTTTCTGATTTTTGAGAAGTCCTTGATAAATCTCCTATAGAAACCAACGTGACCAAGAAAGCTTCTAACTCCTTTGACTGAGTTGGAGGTGGTAGCTTTTCAATTACTTCAATCTTCGCTTTGTCTATCTCTATTCCTTTTTCAGAAATTCTGTGCCCTAAAACAATACATTCACTAACCATAAAATGACATTGTCCCAATTTAAGACAAAGTTAGTGTCCTCACATCGCTGCATTACAAGAGAAAGGTTATGAAGACAAGAATCAAAAGAAGAACCAAACACAGAAAAATCATCCATGAAAACTTCAATGAATTTTTCAACAATGTCAGAAAATATGATCATACACCTTTGGAAAGTGGCAGGTGCATTACACAACCCAAAAGGCATTCTCTTATATGCATAAGTACCATAAGGGCTAGTGAAAGTGGTTTTCTTTTGATCCTTGGGAGCTATGGAGATTTGAAAATACCTTGAATAACCATCTAGAAAGCAATAGTAAGGATAACCTACAAGTCTCTCAAGCATTTGATCAATGAAAGGTAAAGGGAAGTGGCCTTTGCATGTTGCTTTTCTTAATTTACGATAATCAATACACACACGCCAACCTGTGACAGTTCTAGTAGGAATTAACTCATTATTATTATTATTATAAATAACTATCATACCTCCTTTCTTGGGAACAACTTGCACAGGGCTTACCCAATTACTATCCGAGATCGAATAAATATTTCCTGCATCGAAGAGTTTAATAATTTCTGCCTTGACTACTTCCTTCATGTTTGGATTAAGCCTCCTTTGGTGCTCAATTGTAGGCTTGTAGCCTTCCTCCATCAAGATCTTATGCATGCACACACTTGGATTAATCCCCTTCAAATCTGCAATTGACCATCCCAAACCTACAATAACCTTTTCTCTTGATCAAGTGATAAGTGAGAGGAAATAATAATAGGGAAAGAATTATTATCACCTAAGAAAGCATATTTAAGATGAGAAGGAAGCTATTTTAGTTCTAGCATATTTAAGATGAGAAGGAAGCTATTTTAGTTCTTGCTTTGGTGGTTTGCTCTCTTCCTCACTTTTGATGTTTTGAACATTAGTATCAATGTTATCAATAATTAATGTATCTTTAGCATGCAAAGTGTCATCCACACAATCATCAACAACATCAATCCTAAAACAATCACTAGAATCCAAAGGAAATTTGCAAGATTTAAGAACATAAAAAATAACTTCCTCCTGACCTACCCTTAGAGTTAACATACCTTCGTGAACATTAATCAAGGCTCTTGCGGTTTGCAAGGAAAGGTCTTCTAAGAATAAGGGATCCTTCTTTGTCTTCATCAATGTCAAGAATAATAAAATCAATAGGAAAAATAAACTTACCTATCTTGACAAGTACATCTTCCACAATTCCCCTTGGATATTTGATTGAATGATCTGCTAATTGTAGAGACATCCTTGTTGGCTTTAGTTCTCCTATCCCTAGCATCTTAAAAACCTCATAAGACATAAGATTAATACTTGCTCCTAAATCAGCTAAGGCCTTATCAAAATCAAGATTTCCAATATTACAAGGGATAGAAAAACTTCCTGAATCCTTTAACTTAGGAGGCAATTTATTTTGAATGATTTCACTACACTCCTCCATTAACATTACCGTTTCTTGATCATGGATCTTCCTTTTCTTGCTCAAGATCTCCTTCAAGAATTTTGCATAACTGGGCATTTGAGCAAGAGCTTCATCGAAAGGAATATTTATTTGAAGCTTTTTGAACACATCAAGAAATTTGAGGAAGCTTTTATAATCCTTGGATTGCTTTAGTCTTTGAGGGAAAGGAATAGGTGGAACATAGGGTTTTACCTCCTCTTTTTCTTCAAGATCAATGATGGGAATTTTCTTCTTCTCTTTCTTTCCTTCTTCCTTCTTGGGTGGATCCTCCTATTCTTTATCACTCCTCAAAGTAATAGCCTACACCTGTTCTTTAGGATTTTTCTCAGTATTACTAGGTAACGTACCTTGAGGTATTGAAGCCATCATCCTTGCAAACTGTCCAAATTGGATTTCCAAATTCCTAATTGCTGCTTGTTGGATTTTGTGATTTTCCCTTATTTCATTCATGAACTCCATGTGGGATTTGGAAAGAACAGTAAGGAGATCATCATGAACCTTTTTCTCTTATGGAGGGCTGCCTAGTGGTGGATTCAAGGTATTGTTTGGATTCCCATAAGAAAGATTAGGGTGATTTCTCAACCTATTGTCATGAGAGTTAGAATATGGATAATTCTTCCTTCCTTGATTCATCACATAGTTGACTTGCTCCAAAGTTTAAGGGTTGAAATTATCCAACATGCATTCCCCATCTCCATGTTGATCATTACACCTATCGCAAGCTTGCACAATAGAATTAACAGAATTAGTGGTCAACAAATTCAATTTTCTTACCATATTATCCACCTTGGCATTAAGCGCGGTTATGACATCAATCTCATAGATTCCTACAATCTTTTTCCTTTCCAAGGTATTTTGATAATGGCTATTGCTCGCCATCTCTTTTATCAAATCATAATGCTCATCAATCCCTTTTTTTTTCAAAAGATCCTCCAGCAGCTACATCCAAAGTAATCTTAATGTTAAGAGATAATGCATTATAGAAAGTTTGTACCTGTAACCACTTAGGTAGAGCATGATGTGGGTACTTTCTCAATAGGTCCTTGAATCTCTCCCAAGCTTCATTGATCATGATGGGAAAAAGTTATTATCTCATTGCACAGCTTGGTGGTCTTTGAAGATGGAAAAAATTTTTTGCCAAAAATTTTCGATCTAACTCCTCCCATGTGGTAAAACTTCCTATAGGGCATGATTGTAACCAGGCACATGCCTTATCCCTTAAGGTAAAAGGAAATAATCTTAACTTGATAGCATCCTCAGAAACTCCATTTTATTTAAAGGTATCAGAAATCTCTAAGAAATTTGTGATATGGGCATTGGGATCCTCACTAAGTAACCCTCTATATTGGATTGAGGTAGAAAGCATTTGAATAATGGCAGGTTTTATCTAAAAATTGTTAGCTTCTACCCTAGGCTTGGTGATATTAGAGGTGGTTCCATTGAGAGAAGGGGTAGTGTAGTCTCGCAAAGTGCGAATAGGATTTCTCCGATTTTGCTCCAACTGGTGCTGCAACATCTCTTGTTCCTCTTACTCCACTAAATCATGAATCTAAGCTTCTAATCTAGCCATGGTTGATTGCCTTCATTGTTCAACCTCTCGATTCATTTTTGCAGCGTTATTCCTTCAACAAGTCTTTTCAATTTCTGGATAAAAAACTAAAGGTTCAACGCTATGAGACTGTCTTAGCATAAAATCTTGAAAGAATCCTTAGAAAAATTAAAATAATAAAAAAATAAATGTCAAAATTAATAGTAGGTTAATTAGTATTGATATTGGTAACGCTAATCCTAGGCAACGGCGCCAAAAACTTGACAGCAATATTCGCAAGTGTACGAAATCGCAACAAGTAATAAAGAGTGAGTAGAGTATCGTCCAACGAAGATTGTATACCAAGTACCAAAATTATTTTAAACTACTATTATTTAAACGATAATAAAGAGGATATTTGTAGAAGTAAAGTAAATAGAATAAAACAGTAGAAAAGAATTCAAACAAGAATATTTGTTTTATTAGTTTGCTAATCAATTTTAATTGTTCAAGTAGGGGAAACAACCCTAACGTCACTAACAAGCTCTCCCGATATATTGTTAGCTATTTTAATCCCGTTTAATTGCCTATCTCCCAATAGTGCAACCAAACATGAATTGAATCATTAAGTTTTATGGTTTGTTTAAGAATTCATAAAATAAGGTTATTAAATTATGAAAACCCCCCATGAGTCAAACCATATAGCTTCCGCATCAAGTTATTATTTCCATGTAATTTACTACCTTTTTCTTATAAAAAAATCCTTCTTCCGATAGTGATTAATGAAATAAATCAATCTAAGGGAGAAACTCTACCAGGAAGCATTAAGTTCAATACAAAATTATAACTTGAAAAAAGAAAAGCAAATCTAATATCATAAATTGGAGTAGAAGTTAAGCTACATCAAATCCCTAGTATGAGAGTTTAGTTTAACATGGTAATTAAATAAAACTCAATTAAATATGAAAATAATTTTATAAACAATATGAATTAATGGAAATAAAACAAGATTACTGTCCCACTTAAGTACACCTCTAACATCAAAATTCATCAAAAACCTAGAAATGGAAAGCTTGAGAAATTGAAAAGGGAGAGAAGGTATTAGTGCTCTAACCTTAAAAATGGAGCTTGAACAAGCTCAAAACTTCTACTCTTGGACTTTCTCCTTGCCTTTGTTAGAGGGTTCTCCAACCTCTTCAAAGTAGGAGAAAAAGACATTAAACCCAAAATTACTCATAAGAAAATGAAAGAGCATGATTTAATGCATAGATTCCATGGCTAATCCTAGAATTATACTTAATAAATCACAAAACCCAAAAGTTACAACTTACCTCCTTTAATGGAAACTTCAAATCCAAAGCTTAAGAACTCCAAATTCAACCTTCTACTAATTAATTACTATGGTTTAATCAAGATTCTATGATTTAATTTGGTTATTTGGTAGTGATTTGTGGTGGAAAAATGAAAGAAAATGGAGAAGAAGGAGAGCTTGAAGTTGGC